>ML473460.1:6110-28626 GCA_005239535.1 Nicotiana rustica
AGTCTAATGGGATGAGCCAAACCCTCAATAAACCTCCTCACTCTCTCTTGATCCGTGGGGAGTATCATGATAGCATGTCGGGCCAGAGTAATGAACCTAGTCTCGTATTGAGTAACAGTCATAGATCCATGCTAGAGGCGCTCAAACTGCCTTTAATAGTCCTCTCTCTAAGAAACGGGAAGAAACTTCCCCAAGAACAACTCGGAGAACTGAGCCCAAGCCAAAGGTGCAGACCCAGCTGGTCTGGTCAAGCAATAGTCTCTCCACCAAGTCTTGGCGGTACTAGAAAAACGAAATGTAGCAAAATCGACTCCATTGGACTCTACGATGCCTATGTTCCCAAGAACCTCATAGCAACTGTCCAAGTAATCCTGGGGATCCTCTGATGGTGCACCAGTAAAAGTAGTAGGGAATAACTTGGTGAACCGATCCAATCTCCACAAAGCATCGGCAAACATAGTTGTCCCCTCAATGGCCTATGCCACAATACCCTGCTGAGCTGCTCCAGCTGTCTGAGGTGCTGGATTCTGGAACTAAGTGGCTAACTGCTCTGGTGTGCGAGTAGCAGGAGTCTGGGCCCTCCCCCATCCTGAGAGACGGCTGGTGCAGTAGGAAGAAGACCGGCCTAAGCCACGCTTTCCATAAGTCCCACTAAGCGGACAAGAGTGTCCTGAAGAACCGGGGTGGCAATGAACCCCTCTGGGACCTGAGCTGGTCCAACTGGAACCGTCTGAGCAGGAACCTCACCGGCAAAGTTTACCTGTGGGTCCTCTATTGGGGATGCTGCTCTAGGCTGAGCCCTGACCCTGCCTCGGCCCCTCGTAGGAGCTGCAATAGGAGGATCGGGCTGCTGATCGATAGATGAGGAAGCACGCGTTCTCGCGATCTACGAGAGAATATAATAGAAACTCAATTAGCATTCAGAATTCAAATTGCACGACAAAGAAGAAGAAATGTGAAGTTATTCCAAACTTTGCAGCCTCTAGGGGATAAGTGCAGACATCTCTGTACCGATCCCTCATACTCTACCAAGTTTGTCCGTGAGTTGTGAGACCTAAGCAACCTAGTGCTCTGATACCAATTTGTCACGACACGAAATCCCACCTTCAGGCCGTGATGGCGTCTAACGTTTTACCCGCTAGACAAGCCAACGTTTTGGGTTAAATTTACTAGTTTCTTTATTTATGACATCTAAAAGGAAACAATAAGCATGAACAGTTAAATAAGAATGCGGAAGCTACGAGTTTATCAACTTAATGTAATAAATATTACGAAATTTCCGTACATAAACCCCCCAGAACTAGTGTCACAAATATCACAGGCAGTCTAAGATTTCTACAACAAGAGTCTGAAATGAACAAGTACAACTGTATGAAAATACAATAAGATAGAAAGGAAAAGATAGATGGTGACGTCAAGGCCCACGAACGTCTGTGGGACTACCTCGGTGTCGCTTGTGTGGACTGAAGGATACTCCCTATATCAATGTCCACTGGGTCAGGCTCCGTAATCTGCACAACATAAAGAAGTGCAGGTGTAGCATCAGTAGAACCGACCCCATGTACTGAGTAAGTGTCGAGCCTAACCTCGGTGAAGTAGTGACGAGGCTAGACACGACAACAACAAATTACATGTACAATTCTACAATATATAACAGGGGAAATAACAGGAAATAAACAATTAAGTATGGCAAGACAGGGAACAAATAATGGGAAAAACAAGAGAGAACAGTAATGAATCACTGAGCAAGGCAACAATATAGAAGAGTAAAGTCAACAGGAAGTAACAACACAAACAAATATGTACACGACATCACCCTTTGTGCTTTACTCTCATCCTTACCAAAACAAGTACACGACATCACCCTTCGTGCTTTTAATCTCGTCCTCACAATGCAATAAATAAATAAATAAAAGGGTACGACATGTTCCTTCGTGCTTTTAAGTGTAACATCATGACACGGCATCACCCTTCGTGCTTTTACTCTCTTCCTCACAATGCAATGAATGAAATGAATACACGGCATCACCCTTCGTGCTTTACACTATTCCTCACCCAAACAATAACAAAATAACAGTTTGGCAAGGAAATCAACAGCAGGAAACATGATTCATAACAAGGGAAACAACAACCGAAATACTACCGTCCCAGCAAGGGACTCAGCTATAACAAAACTCACCCAAGTATATAACTTAATGAAAAATAATCCTCAACTGGAAAAAACTTATTACATGTCCTCTATCAAGTATTTCTCAACAATTGAATAACTTCAAAAGGGAATCTACTTCGTAACACAATGAATAACGAAGAAAAACACGTAATACATCGAAACCGACTCACGGGCATGCTTGAAAAACGATATATAGGTACTCGTCACCTCACCTATACATTGAACATAATAAAAACAAGCAGCACATACGACTCAACACCTATTCCCTCAAGCTAAAGTTAGGCCAAACACTTACCTCGACTCCAAGAATCTGAATCAAGCCTCTAGCACCATTTTTCCTTTTGAACCCGACTCTGAAACAATCGTATCTAGACATAATGGACTCAATAACATCAATAAATTCTAAACAATTCAATTTGAATGCCTAATTATAGATTTCCCAACATTCTTCCAAAAATTCCAAAAATCGACCCCGGGTCTGCTTGGTCGAAACACGAGGTTCGGACCAAAACCCGATCACCCATTCCCCCACGAGCCCGAATATACAATTTGTTTTAAAATCCGACCCCAAACGAGGTCAAATTCTCAAATATTCAAAAAGCCCTAACTCTACCCAAACCCCTAATTTCTACCCTTTAATTCCATGTTTTTAGGCTTAGAATCTAATGGGTGTTATTAATTATTGAAGAAAAGAGGTTAGAATTACTTATCTAAGAGGCTATGGTGAAGAAGCTCTTCAAAAATTGCCCAAGGAGGTGTGGAGAAGAAGAAAGTTGTGCAAAATTGAGAAATCCCGTATTGAACATTCTGTTTTTTTAACTTTAAAATAACTGGGCAAAATTACCCTTCGCGTTCGCGGGCCCCAGACCGCGTTTGTGAAGGGTTAACTTTATTGACCTCCGCGATCGGGATTCCATGGCTACGTTCACGAGGGGCTAGCCTCCCAGGCCTACGCGTTCGTGTGTTGTGGGCCGCATTCGCATAGTACTAAGACCTCCTAGCCCCAGCCCAATCACAAGCCTAACTCTTTGCGTTCACACCCCAGGGGACGCGTTCGCGTAGAGTAAAACCCCTGGCCTCTCAAATTGCCCTTCGCGTTCGCATGGGTAACCATGCGTTCGCGAAGGGTACTGCACCAGACACTAGACCTGATCCCAACACCAGATTTTTCCTATGTTTTTGCACCCCGACACCTACCCGAAACTCACCCGAGCCTCGGGCTCAAAAATAAATATGCACACAACCTCGAAAATATCCTACGAACTTATTTGAGTAATCAAAACACCAAAATAACATCATAAAAATTGAATTAAACCTCAAAATCTATAAAATTTCTCAAAACTTCATTAACTTTCAAATTTTCCCTTTTTAGTCCGAATCACCTCAAACTGAGTTCGTTTCGTACCAAATTTCACAGATAACTCATATAACATATATTGAACCTGTTCCGGGCTCCGGAACCATAATACGGGCCCGATAACACAGATTTCACATCAATCCTCATTTTCAAAACCCTTTATATTTTTCAAAAAACAGTTTTCTTTAAAAATTTATTTCTCGGACTTGGGACCTCGGAATTCGATTCCGGGCATAAGCCCAAGTCCCATATTTTTCTACGGACCCTCCGGGACCGTCAAATCACGGGTCCAAGTTCGTTTACCAAAAATATTAACCAAAGTCAACTTTATTCAAATAATTATTATAAATTCACCATTTTATCAATTTTCCACATAAAGGCTTCCCGGCTACGCGCCCGGCCTGCGCACACACATCGATGTGAGATTAAATGAGGCTTTTAGGGCCTCGCAATACAGTTTTAATTAAAATAACACGGGATGACCTTTTGGGTCATCACAGCTCTCCTCCGATTCATAAGTGCATCTTGGTCTCTTGCCTCAACTTCCATGCGAATCCGCATATCAACGTCTCAGGTGAAGTTTTCTTTTGTTTGTGGCACATATACGATTTTTTGAAATTCCTTTCATGAAGGTGGAAGTTTATCTATTATGCCACAAACAATAAGGTTGTCTCCATTTTTAATATCCTCATACCTGAGCTCTCCAACAATCATTATGAAGTCTTGAGCTTGTTCAACTACAGATTTATTGTCCACCATTTGAAAATGAAAAAACTACTAGCAGCATATTTTTTTCGCACCTGTCTCCTCGGTATCATACTTACTTTGCAGTGCTTTCCAAATTCTCTTTGAAATAGAGTAAGTTGTATCATAATAATCATAAAAATTATCAAATTGACAATTAAGAAGATAATAACGACACTTGAATGAATCATCAATGTATTTTTTATTTTTTTTCTTGAAGGGCAATTAGCTCATCATTATTCATGGAGGAGTTGTTTACTTTGCTTAGATTCTTCTCAGTTAAAATGTAAGAAACATTGAGAAGACTCAAAAAGTACTCTACCCTTCCATCTCTTGAAATGAGTACCGTCGAAACATAATGGCTTGTTGAGATCTCCCACCTTGATATCTGCGGCTTTTTCAACCTTAGCCACAATGAATCTCCTTAAAATTTGTGATGACAGATAGGTCATCTAGAGTTTTAAAGTCTAATTTCGTATTTTGAAACCTTAAATATCTCATTTTAACCTCCCTCGATTTGCATGTGCAGTCCGGATATTTTTCTAAAAGGCTTTTATATTAAAAATTGATAAAATATGACATTTTGCCTTAAAAATCAATTTGGTTTGACTTCGGTCAATGTTTTGAGCAAACGGACTCGGATCTATGTTTGATGGTCTTAATGAGTCCGTATCGTGATTTGGGACTTGGGCGTATATCCAGAATCGAATTCGGGGGTCCCTAACTAGAGTTTCGTATTTTGTTGAAAATTTGAAGTTTGAAGGCTTAGTGAATCTAAAAGTTTGACCAATGTTTGACTTTATTCATATCGGGTTTGTATTTTAGTTCTGAAACCCAGTATAGGTACATTACTATATTTATGACTTGCTTGTCAAATTTGGTGAGAAACAGAGTTTGTTTGACGTGATTCAGACGTCCGATTGTTAAATTAGCATTTCTAAAGTTTTCTTGAAAATTCATTTGATTTTGGTGTCTGATTAAGAGTTTTGGATGTTATTTTGGTGAATTGATCACGCGAGCAAGTTCGTATGATATTTTGGACTTGTGTGCATGTTTGGTTTAGAACCCCGAGAGCTCGGGTGAGTTTCGGATAGGCTACAGAGTGGTTTGGACATAGAAAATATAGCTGGTGTGCTTTAGTTCTAGTGCAGGACTTAGACCTCACAATTGCGAGGTCAGGCCTTCCATTTGCGACGCTGCAAAACTCCGGCCAGGTTCGCAATTGCGAGCTATTTCCTTGCAATTGCGAAGAATAGTTGTGCACCACAGGTTCACATTCGAGACCATACTCTTCGCAATTGTGAAGTGGAACTGGGGGACAGTGTTTGCATTTGCGATCAAATGATTGTATTTGTGAGATGGCCACTATTCGCAATTGCGAACAACTCATCGCAACTGCGATGATAGCAGAAATGTGGGGACTTCGCATTTGCAAAGAAAACCTCGCATTTGCGGGTTTGCAATTGCGAACCCCAGGTTGCAATTGCGACATCTGCAACTGGTCAAAAATTGAGTTAGACATATTTCTCTCATTTCTTCAAATTTTCAAACCTAGAGAACCATAAAGGCGATTTTCCCAAGAGCACTTCTTCCTCAATTACTTGGTAAGTGATTCTAACCTATTTTATTTCAATCTTTCATTACATTTCATAAGAATTCAACCTAAAATCTAGGATTTTCATGGTGGAAATTGAGGTTTGAGTAGAATTATGGATTTTTGTAAAATTGAAATTTGGACACCAAATTGAGGTTGGATTTTGAAACAAATTACATAACCGGGCTCGGAGGTAAATGGGTAATCCCGTTTTGGTCCGAATTTCGGGTTTTGACCAAGCGCGATCGGGAGTTGACTTTTGTTGACTTTCCCAATAATGACCTAAATTGAACCATTTTCATTCGTGGGCAGTTCTTAAGGCTTATTTTAAATCGTTTGGTTGGTAATGTGCTAGATTTGGTTGGTTCGGAAGCTTGTTCGAAAGGCAAAGCTATTGTTGAGCTTTGAGTTGGTCTTTGGAGCGAGGTAAGTGTTGTCATTAACCTTAACTCGAGGGATTAAGACTTGTTTGCCTATTTTCTACATGTTTAGATGATGGGTATAACGTATATGTGAGGTGAAGAGTACTTATGCGTTGTTGTTGGGTCAAAGCATGCGAGTGAGACTTGTCTCTTGTGTTTTATTTCTTTCTTAGATCATGATATCCATGCTCAGACTAGTTAATTACTAAATTGATCGTCCTTTTCAAATTTATGAGCTATATGAGATTATTGAGTATTGTTTCTGAAGTTGAGGTTAGTATTATGGAATCATTGTTGACGTAAGGCTTGTTCTTGCTTATTCTATCTTCCCTTTTTATATGTTCATTGTTACATAGTAAGGGAGAGTGTTAATGCACGAAGGGTGATGACGTGCCCTGTGTGGGTATTAATGCACGAAGGGTGATGTCGTGCCATATTTGTGAATATTAATGTACGAAGGGTGATGACATGCTATATCTATTGATTTATGATGAAAGTGAGAGTAAAAACACGAAAGGTGATGTCGTGTCGTTATTATTGTTTCATAGTGAGGTTGAGAGTAAAAGCACGAAGGGTGATGCCGTACAGTTTTGTTCATTATGTTTACTCGTTTTACTGGTTAAAGGCTTATTGATTGTTTCTCATTATCATTCCCTACTTTATTTATCATATCTTGTACCCTCTTTCGCATGTCCTCTCCCAAAATCACATGTTTAGCTTTTATTTGTTGTTATCATGCACGTATATTGTTATATGTTCAAGTTAATTTTACGTGGGTGTCTCGTCATTGCCTTGTCACTAACTCGTCGAGGTTAGGCTCGACACTTACGGAGCACATTGAGCCGGTTGTACTCATACTACACTCTGCACTTCTTGTGCATATTTGAGTACTAGGCCCAGCTGCCCCTGAGGCATTTCAGCTTGGGTTTGCTTTTGGAGACTCGAGGTAGATCTGTTGGCATTCGCAGAACTTGAAGCCCCCTTCCATTTCTCCTATTTTACTGCTCTTTCCGTTCAAGAAAGTTGTATTTATTTCAAACCTTGTTTGTAGAGACTCTAGAAGCTCGTGAATTGTGACTCTAGATCCGGGTTGTACTTAGATATTATTGGGTTTTATGTTATTCCACACTCAATTTTAGTTTCATTTCAGCTTAATTGATTTTACTTATTGAAATTGATTAAAATTGGCTTAAAGATCCTCCAACGTTGGCTTGCCTAGCAAGTAGCAAGTGAAATGTTCGGCACCATCACGGTCCCGAATGTGGGAATTCCGGGTCGTGACAAAATTGTTGGTGAAATACAATTACAGTTGAAAAATAAAATGAAGAAAATAAAACTTTCTTCAGGCTGAGGCATGGATATCTCACTCTCTTAAAGGAGATTCAAACCCACTGCAACAAAGTCTTAACTGGTCGAGCAATAATCCTCTTGACTTGTCTCTCCCAGGACATAACAGTCTGATCACGTCGTATGACTCGAACAAACTCTGAACAAGTTGTTGAGTCCAAAGCTCCACCAAGATGAACACCTTCCTTCAACAAAAGTAAAAAACTCTCTTGTTTTTCTTTCACAGGTTTAACCTCACTTTATTGAAATATTTTACAATTATTTTTTCACACCACATTATGGAAGAAAAACTCCTATTTATAGATGTATGAATTCTTTCTTGAATTAAATTGGAAGAAAGTAGGGTAATAAGTTATGAAATCATAGAGAACATGAGATAATAATTAAATTATTACATAATTAGTGATAGAACATGGGAGAAGAACTACAAAACAGTTATGGTAATTTTCTATATTATGGAGTAGTGAAAGTTATGAGAGTTATGGCATATTATATTTTCATAATAAAATACTAATATACTAACATAAAGTAAAACAATTGATATAATATTCATGATTTTTTTATGATGATCAGTAATGAAAGATCAATAAGGGGTTGGGAGGGGGGAGTGAGGATATTGATTTGTTTGAGAACATCGAATACTGCAAATCACCTCTTTAACAAGTTTCCAGTACTGCAAATGACCTCTTTAACGTATTTACGGGGGCAAAATCATTCTATAACCTAGAAATGAACAAGTTTGCTCTTCGTGTGTTATCTTATTTTTGTTCTGTTTTTTGTAACAAATTAACTTATTTCTTCTAACTTTTCCTTATTGCATGCATATACTTAATCTTTTCAAGCGACTACTTCAAATTAAAGCAAATATATAACCATAAAGGAAGAAAAGAAAATTGAGAAAATTAAAAAAGAAGACATTTCTCAATATACTATGTTTTAAGCTTGTCTTTCTTCTTTTTTACTGTATTTTCTATTTATATTCTTGAGAGTTAAAAAATTATTTCAACAAATTGAATAAAGGATGATAGGATAACCTCAATTCTGATTTCTCAATATTTAATACCATTGTTTCACGTGAATGTGAAATACCTAAAAGACAGAGTTGCAGCGCTCACTGCTTTATGCTCTGGATATAAATTTCAAGGATTACGCAATCTCGCCAAGGAATTTTATGTTTTGGATATGTAAACCTATTAATTTCACTGGATAGACATTTTTCAAACTATTGTTTCTCAATTTCTTAACGAAATATTTTCGCGTCGGAATTTTAAAAACACACTCGATAGAATTTTGAAGCACCAAAACTTTTGAGCATCACCAGAATTTCAGCGTCAGAATTTTGAAGCACCATTAGTTAGGACAATCACTAAAATTTTCGATCACAATACTAAAATCTTTTGATAAATTCAAGATTTGTGGCAAAATCTTACAATCATCATAACTGTTACGTGCTTTAAAATTCTGGCGTTCGTGAAATATCCTGGCGAGCGAACATTTAAATTATGACATGAGACTTTTTCCCAAATTTTAATTACCGATTTCAAAAGATCAATAGTTTCACCGAAACGTCCTATTTCTGTCATTTCCCCCTAACATCAGATATTGGGCTTTTTCTTAGGTGTAGCCCATATAAACTGACCAATGTTATATATAAAACGAGGTTATTGGGCTTTCTTTCGTGAAGCCCGAGTATTATGGGCTTATTATAAAAGAGGGAGGCCCTTTATGATCGATGTTTCACAAATATAAACCCTAGCATCCGTCTTGTTAACTTACAAACCCTTGCTGCAACTCGTAGGAGAGAGACGCACAGGCGCCGCAGTAGCAGCAGAGCCAAAAAATGGAGCCAGCGAGAAATGTGAAGGATGTTTCACCTCACGAGTTCGTCAAGGCTTACGCCGCTCACCTCAAGCGTTCCGGCAAGGTCTCTTTCTCTCTATATCAGTCTTCCATTTCTCCGTAGTGTAAAGTTTATCTAGTCAAATTTATCTCCGTAGTGTAAAGTTTCTCTAGTCAAATTTATCTGATGGAGTACTTTCTGCTTCTTATTTGCGTGTATGCTTTCAATCGGATCATTGATATTCTATCGTGTCTGTTTTATGTGTGGTTTACTTATATACTTCTGGCTAGGATGTCCTTTCAGTGTATTTTCTAGTGTTCGGTAATAGGCATAGTAGTCCAATCTATTCATGATTGTACATGACTATGGACATTGGTCTGCAAGCTGTTATGTCTAGCATAAAAATAACATAACCATACACTCTTAATTGAGACAACATTTGTCTGCTAGATCCTGTTAAAGACCGAAAGCTACTATTTTGGTGTGTACTAGAATCTGTTGCCATATTTTATTCATTTTACATACATTCCGTTTATATATTGTTTACACTCATTTAGAGTCTGAGGCGGATGCTAAAAACTTTACAAATTGAACCCATAGAACTTAAATCCTATATCCGCCTCTGTTTAGAGTATGTAGTCTGAGGTGATAGAATGAGATAGCTTTATGTTAGGTCAAAAGTTGTGTGATATCTCAGTTTTAAGCTATTATGCATTATGATCAATAGGGAGAGTGCCTGTCTGCCCTTTTCTATATAGTAGGCTGTCTATTTGACCCCCTCCTTTTTGTTTAGTTTAGGCAAGCTTGCTGCTGTGATTTGGTTTGGATGTGAGATAAAAACACAGTTGTCTTATTTGCTTGCTTATTATTAAATTTCATTGCTATAGATGGAGCTTCCTGAGTGGACTGACATTGTCAAGACTGGTAAACTGAAAGAGCTTGCCCCATACGACCCTGATTGGTACTACATTAGAGCTGGTATGTATTTCCTTTTTCTCCTCACATTGAAGAAGAAAATTATGCGACTAAAACATTACTGTTCCTAACTTCTCTTCCATTCTGTTTTGTATTGTATGGACAGCTTCCATGGCAAGGAAGATCTATCTGAGAGGAGGTCTTGGTGTTGGTGGATTCCGAAGAATTTATGGTGGTAACCAGAGGAATGGAAGCCGCCCACGTCATTTCTGCAAGAGCAGTGGTTCAGTTGCTCGCAACATCCTTCAGCAATTGCAGAACATGAACATCATTGACTTTGATCCCAAGGGGTAAGTATTCTTGTCACATTCAAATTGCATCTTTCAAATTGTAGGGTCGGAATTCAGTTGCGTAGGAAAAACTCCTGGGATTGACTTCTCATTATGGAAATGTTATTTGATTGAAATGGGGAATGCAACATGAGAATAATAGTTGTTTCTCTGATTTTGGAGTCTTTGCTATTCAAATTTAGCTTATGTAGTTCCCCTAACACCATATTTTGTACTGATGCTTTATGTGCACAATCCATTATAATCCCACAAGTGGGGTTTGGGCTTAGTGTGTATGCATACCTTACCCCTACCCCATCTTACCCCTACCTTGGGGTAGAGAGGCGGTTTCCGATAGATCCTCGTCACTAGAATATGAAATATCCTGAGAAATAGGCAGTAAAATTTATGTGCACAATCCATTATAATCCCACAAGTGGGGTTTGGACACACTGTGTATACATACCTTACCCCTACCCCACCTTACCCTAGAGAGGCTGTTCATCCTCGTCACTAGATTATGAAATATCCTGAGAAATAGGCGTAAAATTTAAAAAGGGGGTTGGAAGGAATCATCTCTGAGTTGAGATTAAGTGTCAAGCTGCTGCCACTTATTATCTTTCTGATACTTATAGAAGAATTACTGTTTGATGTTTGTTACTCCTTTTTTTCAGTGGAAGGAGAATCACATCCAATGGCCAGAGAGATCTTGACCAAGTTGCTGGAAGAATTGCTGTTGCCATTTAAGAGAGATGAAAGCAAGCGTTATTATGAATACATGAGTTGCTTCAAACTTATAATTTCAGCGTGGACCATATAGATGTAGGGTGTTGTCGAATCAATTTTCTGCATGTTTTGCCCTTTTTTCTTATTATCATGGGATTCTTTTTGCATCAGTATGCTAGTTTTGTCCTTTCAGTACTTTAACATGTTACTTGGGCCTTCCATCTATTTGAGCATAACATTCTTATTTTCGTTAAGGGTGTTTTATATGGAGGAAAATATTTTGCTAAAACAGTAAAAGCTAATTTTCATTTTCAACTAGCTAAACTCGTACTCTATATTTAGAAATATGCTGACAATCTTTCTTATTTTGAAAGGATCTGAGTTTTATGCCCTGCAAAAGTACAGAAAAATTCCACTATAAGTCTAATTTAAATTGTGATGGCAAGCTAGGTTATTTTACTATAAAAGTATATTTGTAATGCTAGGTAAATTGATTGTATAAAAGCTTACATTAATAGTGTAAATAATTTATACTTTATTTGTATTATGTCAAACGTATTTTCAAATTTTACCCTGCTCGGACAATTACAATATAAATTACTTTTCCTAATTAGAAGATATCAGTGGCCTAGAAGCGACACGAGAAGAGGTAACACCTGAATCGTATTGTTACTCCAGGTTGTAGTCTAGGTTTCACCCTTTAGACTGATTGTACATGTGCCTATTCTCTTCTGTCTATTGTACAATTGCCTTATACGGGCCTAAAAGATAACATGAAGTTACACTAAGAAACAAAGTCGTGGAGAAATATGACGTTACTTGCTTACAAGGCGCAGCTAAGATTGTTCCCCTAAGCTATTTGGTTGTGCACTCAGAAAGCCCAGTATTGCAATTTGAAAGCCCGCCTACTGATGTAAAGCCTTACGCCACACAGTAAATCCCAAATTTTAATATGCGGTAACTTCTACTAATTTATTTTCCTTGGATACACAAAATATTTTAATGCTCTCCACTTTCCCCTACTGCCACCCTCACTTTTGCGACTTTGTTTCAAGATCTTTTAATTGGTACCCTTCAGTCTTAACATACACTTCTTTGATGTTATCTAAACTGTACTCCTTCCGTGGATAGCTAATGAAAAACAAAAAACAAAAAGATGATGATGTTTTGAATAGACCTACTGAGTCATGCGGGCAATGTTATTCTATCGCTGTGACCTCATATGGAACGCTTTACTCTAGTTTTGGTTTCTGTTACCGCTTTTTTCTTCGCAATTGTAAAATAAACAATGTGAAAAAGCAAAAGAAATACTCGTATCCGAGATAAATGTACTCTCTATTTTGATATGGTTCCATGCATAATGTTCGAATTGTAACCTCTAAACCATTGACTTTACTCTTCAAGAAACCCCCCCACCCCAACCCACCCACCACCACGGCACCACCACCAAAAAAATCCCCTTATAAGAATATTTAGGACTTGAGCGAAAATATATGTCACACTTACCCGAACCTTTTTACTAATTGAATTTATTTTTATCTCGTAATTAAATTTGAAGAATACATTTAGGACATTATACATAATTGGTCGATGGACTTAGTTTTTTGCTGGTTAAAAAGTACTTATATATATACTAGACTCAATACACAAACAATGAAACTGGTTCTTCTAGCTTATCTGTAGCCTTTGTATCGCACAGTAATTCTGCTCGCAAAACCTCTGGGAATTTTGCTTTCAGCTCTTGATTCAATTCTGCCTTTGTGCGTCTCAAATTTCAGATGAAATACTTCAAGTATTTATAGAGTCAGTAGTTGAGTTTGTCGTTCAATTCTAGTTCAACTCTTCCTGGGAGAAAGAGTTCGAATTAAACTGAACTTCCTTCCTTTGTTACTATCCTTGCTGAATTCAACTTCTATCCTCTTTATCAGTTTTCAACCTTTTCGCATTAGGAGACAATCTCTTGGTTCATTGGTTCTTCACAATCACATTTATCTCCTATGCATATACGGTTTATGTGCCAGCCATTCAATTCAAGTATGTGTGCTTTGATGGACCTGGTTCAACTGGTCAGACATTTGTCAATCTTCAAAACTATGTAGTGACTTGGGTCGACACCAGCGGACGCCAACAGGACTACCACGGTGTCTCCACGTGGACTGAAGGCAACCTCCTCGCTCTAATGCTCGTAGGGTCCTATATCGGGATCTGCACAACAAAGATGTCTAGAGTGTAGCATCAGTACAACCGACCCCATGTATTGAGTAAGTGCCGAGTCTAACCTTGGCGAAGTAGTGACGAGACTAGGACACGACAACCAAAACCACCTGTGCAATTTAATAATATTCGGAGGAATAATAATAACATGAAGTAAACAACTGAGTACAAGGAAAAAAAGGGGGAACATGCTGGGGGAAATAAATGTCAAATACGGAAATAACAAATCGCCAAAATAACATCTTAAACAATGAATTTAGCCTTCAAATCAAAGAAAATTTCCAAAACTTCCAAAGTATCAAATTTGACAACTACCGGTCCGAAACACGGCAAACGACTTCTGTTTCTTACCAAATTTTACAGACATATCGTAATAATCATATTGAATCTGTACCGGGCTCCGCAATCAAAATACGGGCCTGATACCATAAATTTCAAATATAATCAAATTTCTAAGATCCTTTATATTTTCAGAAAATAATTTCTTTCAAAAATTCATTTCTCGGGCTTGGAATTTCGGAATTCGATTCCGGGCATACGTCTAAGTCCCATATTTTCCTACGGAACCTCCGGGACCGTCAAATCACGGGTCCGGGTCTGTTTATCCAAAATGTTGACCGAAGTCAACTTAAATTAAAATTTTAAGGCAAAAACTAGCATTTTATCAGTTTTTCATATAAAGACTTCCCGACTATACGTCGGGCTGCGCACGCAAAACGAGGTGAGATAAAAATAAGGTTTTTAAGGCTTCGAAACACCGTTTTGACATAAAAATAAGGGATGACTTTTTGAATCATCACAACAACCCACCATTGAGAGAAATAGAGTTGGCAAAGAACAGAGAAAAGCATAGGAATAAGCATAGAGAGAGTGTGAGAAATTTGCTTATAAAATTCACAATTAAAAAGCCAATGTTTCAGGTGAATTCCAAAACTAACACGTGGAATCACAGAAGTTAGAAACTTGCCCTCACTTTTGATTTTATTTCGCAGTTGATATATCACTGAGTTTTTTCTCCAAAGTAGATGCAAAACACCGAAATTCAACATTAGAAAACATCAATCCATCAACTCCAATGAAGGAGATAGAGATAAGGAAGTATAATTGAAAGGTGAATGAAGACGGCGATTTCGATGTTTAGAACCTCATGGAAGAACGAAAGGGAACGATTTACTTTTTCTAATAAGGGCCGAAAAAAGTGACGACTACTTTATGAACCAGAGACGCAGAAAATGACGTATGTACAATCCAAAGCTAAGAGAATTACCAAAAAGTCCTTAGTCGTATTATTACCAAAAAGCCTGCCTTCACTTATTATATATAGTAATAATGTATATTATTCATAAATATTTAAAAATTGTGTGTTTTTTCAATTATTATTTTTCAAAAGGACTAAAAATATGTATTTATCAAAAATATTTATTGGCAATTGGGCAATGGCAAGAAAGCTCACTACCATATCATTAGGTGTATCCGACGTTTGCTTCAGTATAAATCCGATTGTGTTTGTGTAGGGCCCACTCCAATATACACTATGAGAATGGGCCCTATGAGAATAAAGAATCGCTCCACGTGTACTATCTCCGAAGCGTCGCCCCTCCTCTAGATGTAACATAAAATCATAATTAAGCCGTTGCCTAACGCACTTTAATAACTGTCGACAGAGGGAAAAAAGAAGAAGATAAAACAAGGATTAAATTCTCCATCTGATTAAAGCAAAAGAGCAGAGCAGATTTGGGCTTTGGCTTTTGCTTTTGCTTTCTTCGCTCTACTTTGCTTCGATTCTCCATTTTCTTCTTGGCCTAGGGTTTTGCAACTACTCCTCTGTTGCAGAATCAAACAGAGGACGCGACTAACGATCTCTCTTTTAATTTTGTTAAACACGGTAAGATTATTAACTACCAATTTGTAATGGTTTTGTTGATTTGATTGACTTGTTATTCACGAACTATGATCACGTCACTTTCTTCGTCCTTCCTTTCAAAATGAGTTTTGACTTTTGAGCCATTTCGTGATTGTCGTTTATAATACCAGTTTAACTAATTATTTTGTTTTGCTTCCATTTCCAAGAGACTTCGTTTAAAAGTTGTTTTATCAAACGATTTAATTCGAGAAGCAAGTACATTGTTCTTGACTCAATGGGAATGATAGTTGTTTCCCTGTGCAAAAAGTGGCATATGAAGTAGTATATTTTAACTTGTATAACATTTATGCAGTATAATAGTTTTACTTTCTGTTTAATGTTAGGTAAATGTATACTGTATACATGTTCAATTTATTCTTTCCTTGGCTAAAATTAGGTTAACATTAGAAGAATTCAGCCACGGTTTAGTGGGATATTTCTGGGCGCTTGTCTGATATAAATTTTATTCTCATATTTGCAGGTCATTTTTGTTTCTTACTGTGTTGATTCAATGGTTTAAGGCCCTTCCAGGATCAAAGTGAATAAGTAGGATTTCAAGGATGAGTTGAACTGAAGTATCATCATCTTTAGACAAAGGTTTCGAAGTAGTAAGCTACAATATATGGCATATTAGGGGTAAAACGAAACCCAACATAGGATACTAACACCAGCTTGGCTTTAGATTGTGGCTGTGTTTGTGGAGGAGGTGAATGGTGCTGTTATTCTTAGCCTAATGCTTGCCTAGGTTCTTAATTATACTGACATACCTGTATTTGTGTACTAAGTGTGGAATTATAGAATTTTAATATGGAAGACTATAGAGAATCAGAGCTTCCACTTCTTAGCTGGATCAGCAAAAATCCTTCTGAGATGGCGGAATCCCCTCTGTTCATTGTCTCCTGTGTCATTGCTGGTTTAGTTGGAATTTTAACTATACTTTACACAGCTTTCCAGTGGAGAAGGAACACAAATGGTAGTTGGATGAAAGCCATAGCCAGATCAAAGAAAAACCCGAAAACAAGGAATAAGGTCCCTGTGGCTCCTCATACTTGGGCTTTAGAAACTGTTTCTCGAGGGAAAAGTTTTAATTGTTGCGTCTGTTTAAAGTCCATTTCTCCATCTCAGACTCTTGGCCCAATTGTGGCTTCGGAAAGTTTCTTTAATCGTTGCAGCATATGTGGCGCGGCAGCTCATCTGAGTTGCTCGTCGAGTGCTCACAAGGATTGCAAATGTGTATCTATGTTTGGATACCCTAATGTGGTACATCAGTGGGCAGTGCGCTGGACAGAGGTAGCTGATCAACCTGATGAATCTTATTTCTGCAGCTACTGTGAAGAGCCATGCAGTAGTTCATTTCTTGGTGGGTCCCCTATATGGTGTTGCCTGTGGTGTCAGCGTCTAGTTCATGTTGATTGTCATGCCAATATGTTCAACGAAACTGGTGATATTTGTGACTTGGGCCCTTTCAGAAGGCTTATTCTATCGCCACTTTATGTGAAAGAGCTTAACAGGACTTCTTCGGGCGGACTGCTGAGTTCTATCACACAAGGGGCCAATGAGATTGCATCTTCAGTACGTGCTAGTATAATGAGCCAAAGCAAGAAATACAAACACAGTAATGAGAAACATGGGAACGGGACCTCTGCAGAGACAAGCAATGGTGATGTTACTGGGGACACAACTGCTGAAAGCACTGCTGATAGTCATCAAGTAAATGGTAATTGTAGAATAGAGGAAAACTGCAATGGCTGTGTAAATAGAGAGGGTGTGGATCAGCAGCAAGACAGTGGTGTGAAAAAGATGATATCTATACCCAGCTTCAAGAGGAGTTCATCCATTAATCAGAAGGATGAATCTCAATTAATAGGGATAAGCCAGAAATATGAATTGACTGATTTGCCTCCAGATGCCAGGCCTTTGCTAGTTTTTATAAACAAGAAAAGTGGAGCTCAACGAGGAGATTCACTTAGGCAGCGGTTAAACCTTTTATTAAACCCAGTGCAGGTGAGGTGCAGCTCCTTAGCTACTCACTGTTCTTTTAGCATCCATCTTGTGAATAATTCTTGCTCTCTCTATTTATCTATGGGTAGTAATGTGTGAATCAGTGCTACAGTTACATTTTGAGGAATGTTACCATAGTTAATTCACCTGTCCTTTAAATGGCTTAGAGGGCTTGCGCTTGTAGCTGCTAAAATGATTCTATGAGCCTTATTTTATCTGCCAACATGCTTTTTTTCCCAGGCTTTTGAAAGTGTTGTAACACATTCCCTTGGATAATTGTAAATATACCGCTAAATATTCCCTTGCTATATTCGCATGTCTGTTCCGTTGTTACTTGCCATCGGTAATTCCGCAGTTGCTAGTAGTACTTCGTTCATATTCTCTTTTGCTTCCTTGGAATTAGTTTTCTAAATATGTTATCTTGCTATTACTTGCTATCGGTACCCCTTTCATATTCTCTGATGACTGATGCTATTTTCGATTTAGTTTTCTAATTTGTCTTGCCATTACTTGCTACCAGGGTTTCTCTCACCTTCTTTAGCTGAGGGTCTATTGGAAATAGTCTCTCTGCCCTCCCAGGGTAGGGCTAAGGCTGCGTACATCCTACCCTCCCCAGAACCCATTTGTGGGATTATACTGGGTGGTTGTTGTTGTTTGTATTCTGGTGAATGTTGTATTTGACTTAGGCAGATCTCTATCAGGTGGAGGAACAAATATGGTGATAGATAAATACATTATCCCTTTACAGGTTTTCGGTGCGGCGGAGTGCTATCCTTTTTATGCTACTTGATTATATGCCTTATGAACATCATCAAAGATGTCTAGTCTTTTCTGTTTAAAGGCTTTTTTTGTGGTCCAGCTTTTTCAGTAGATTCATGAATGTTTTTGCCAGCAAGCCAGTGTGTTGATCTGATTTTCCATGGATATGCTAATAGGTCTTTGAGTTGAGTTCAACCGAAGGGCCCGAAGTTGGTCTGCATCTTTTTAGAAGGGTGCCTCACTTCCGGGTTCTTGTATGTGGAGGTGATGGTACTGTAGGCTGGGTTTTGAATGCCGTAGATAAACAAAACTATGTTTCTCCTCCACCAGTGGCAATACTCCCTGCTGGGACA
Organism: Nicotiana rustica; assembly: GCA_005239535.1. NCBI lineage: Eukaryota > Viridiplantae > Streptophyta > Magnoliopsida > Solanales > Solanaceae > Nicotiana > Nicotiana rustica. The sequence continues at coordinate 24,785 of ML473460.1, forward strand.
GGAAATGATTTGGCTCGAGTTCTTTCCTGGGGAGGTGGCGTGGGTTCTGTAGAGAGACAAGGTGGTCTCTGCACACTTTTGCATGATATAGAACAAGCTGCAGTAACTATCCTTGATCGATGGAAAGTTTCTATCTTAGACCAACAAGGCAAGCTGCTTCAAGCCCCGAAGTTCTTGAACAACTACCTTGGTATGGTAACTGTTCTTCTGTGGACGGCAGATGATATATTAAGTTTGCTGTACTGCTGAATGTTATGATCATCATCTCATTTTTCCACTGTTTTTTTCAATTCTAATTTTTTTTTGGTTACAAATTTGATGAGTGTTCGTTATTGATGTTCCAGGGGTTGGTTGTGATGCAAAGGTTGCATTAGAAATCCATAATATGAGGGAGGAAAACCCCGAGAAGTTCTACAATCAGGTATGCAGATCATCTTCTATATGATCATGTGGAGCATGATAATTGGGTTTGTGAATTTGGTTTGATAAAGAAACAGGTTCGTAGAATTTAAAGTTTGCTTTGACTTGTGAAATGAATTGCATCATCCATGTATTCATACATCTCTTGTTTGTAGGAACGTATGGAATTTTTTTTTGGTGTAACTGAGAGTTATCTTCCATGTATGTCTCCTTTCTATTTTATATGCATTTGTGACTGATTTTTTATTTTTTATTTTTGGTTGCAAAATGCTGCAGTTTATGAACAAAGTTCTTTATGCCAGAGAAGGTGCTAAGAGTATCATGGATCGGACATTTGCAGATTTTCCATGGCAAGTTAGAGTGGAGGTTGATGGTGTTGAGATGGAGGTTCCTGAGGTGGTGACAAAAAGCTTAACTATTCTTGTGGAAAAAACATTTTTGCTTCGAATTATCTACTTTTAGTCATTTGATGTGTGATTCTTATTGCAGTCTATCTTTTAGTAACTCTCATCATTCTTATAGAAGTTGCAATAATACTATCAACTCTCTAGAGATACTAGGAAATATTCTATCACGATTAAAGATGCAAAAGTTTATAAGGAAAATTTGGCGGATAATTCTGTATATTCTTCTTAAAGATGTTTTAGCGAGTCATCACGGTCTTAAAACCACCTTCAGCAACTAAAAGATTATTGATCTTTAATGATGAGTTATTACTTTGTGACTTGATCTGTAGGATGCAGAAGGTGTTCTCGTAGCTAATATTGGAAGCTACATGGGTGGAGTAGACTTGTGGCAGAATGAAGATGAAACTTATGACAATCTTGATCCGCAATCCATGCATGACAAGATGCTGGAGGTTGTCAGCATTTCTGGGACCTGGCATCTTGGGAAGCTTCAGGTATATAGGAAACGATTTCTGAGACGTTAATGTAGCAAAAGTAATTTTCATGGTCCTGTGGAGGCTGTTTCTTTTTTGTTGAGGAAAATTTTCACGAGTGTTAAAGTAGCTTCATCTCAGCCCTCAGGCAGTTGTCTATGTTGTGTGTTCATATCATTACTGGAGAGACGTTCAGTAATTACATCTGGTGATTCTCTGACAAGAGTTGCTGCAGTTGTATAACTGGAAGAGCACTTTTTGATGGTTATTGGCATGATGTGCCTATTTGATCTTTCAGCTACTTTTTGATTTCACTCTTTTGTGATAAGGTTACTACTCTTGCAAACAGGTGGGGCTTTCGAAAGCTCGGAGGCTTGCACAAGGGCAATTGATCAAAATTCAACTTTTTGCTGGATTTCCTGTTCAAATAGATGGAGAACCCTGGTATCAGCAACCATGCACATTGACAATAACACATCATGGACAGGTCAATTACACTTGCGTATCTTTTGTTTTTTTCCAAGGGTGGGGAGAGGGGGAGGGAGAATGGGTTTTCACGTTAAATTTATTGAACTAATACAGAATCTGTAATTTCTCCCTGCTCTGCTGTTACAGGCCTTCATGCTGAAGAGAGCAGCAGAAGAACCTCTAGGTCATGCAGCAGCAATAATTGCTGATGTGCTTGAGAATGCGGAATCCAATCAAGTGATTGATGCGTCACAGAAGCGGGCACTTCTTCAAGAAATGGCCCTTAGACTCTCTTAGACACACATTGATTTTTTAGGTTGCAGCAGTTGATAGGAAGTTTTGTATAAAGTCCTCTGCCTTTTTTTACAGGTTCTTCCATCTCACATGTAAAATATATGGAAATTAGAAATGTATACGAAGCTAGTCAACATCGAGTGAAGAGGCAAATTGTATGATGGTTGGACCAGTGTCCTTGTGGTCCTAACTCCTACGGTCTAATTTGTGCCCAAGTGTTTCGTCCCTTTGGGCGTGTGTTTATATAGTACCCCCAAACAGTGGCTGTAACAATATCCAAACCACCCAGTAGTTGAAGATTATGGGTTGGCCGATGCTTGCAGCTTTTTTAGCTGTTTGGACCACCGTAGTGGGCTAAGGATAAATGGTGGTGTAGCAGCTTTCTTCTATTGCCTGTTGTTTCGATGAACATCTTACAGGAAAAGAATCATTTCTGCCTGTGAATAGCAAGTTTTGAACGTGCTTCTCAAAGACAACGTTTCGTTGCAATGCACGCTGTAATTCTTGTAGCTCTTCTATATAGCAAAATAGGTGATTGTTTCCTCAGTTTTTATCTCCAATAGGTGATTGTTTCCTCAGTTTTTATCTCCAATCCAAGTTTTATGTTACGTCTCGAGTGATAAAAAGTTCCATTTCTTCTATTTGGAGTTGGCTGATCTGTTTTTATTATTTTTTATTGTGCGAGGTTCATGTTCCTGTTGACAACACTGGGCGTCAGTCGGAATAATATCCGTTTGAGAAATTTACATAGAATATAATATTCTTAAGATTTATTTAAATTTTCTACAACTACTTTTACTAAATTACATATATACATATATTATATTTACCATATACTGTTAATATACCAACAATATATGTACTATAGCTATAGTATACTAATAGCATATACTATTTGATATAGTATACAAATATTTATAAATAATAAATGTGATATGTTAGTGCTAATATAAATGACATATATTATGTATACTCTACGTATGTAAATAGATTATATTATATATAATTCCAATATAAAACATATATTAGTGACATATATTAAGTATACTATATGTACATAATATAAATAATATGCGTGAACATTATTTCAAATATATAGATATACAAATATTGTGTTGTGTATAATATATATATATATATATTTGAGGTAATATAGACTCATATCTAAGGTACTTATAAAGAAAAAAAAAATCAAAGAATTTTTTGGTTGAAAAGGGAAGCATAATGAAGAAAGCACTGACGAAAGTAGGGAGCTTGAAAAGTAGTACATTCTGAGTTTCCAAAAAAAACAAAGAAGAGATCTCCAACATTCTCACGACCTCTCCGTATGCTCTCGTCTTGTTGCTGTTTACTTGAGGATTTTCTTTCCTTTCCTTTTCTTGTTCTGTGCATTACGACTGTATTTTAATTGGAGATTGCATTATTATGGGATATTTTCAGAATCAGTTTCCTAGTTTATAGGGAATATACCGTTTTTGAGGGTATAATATTTGTTATGTTTATGTTGTAGAATATGTTATTTAATTAATAGTTGTAGATTGTTTTACATTCCTACCATATATGAAACCTTATCACCCTCCATGTTTAAGGTTTGATTTAATTATATTTAGTATACCAAATTACCAAATCTATACCATAATTAATTTAGAATTATAATTAATGGGCAGTTTTTTACTCCTTAATTAAAGAAGTATAATTAATGGGCAGGTTTTTACTCCTTAATTAAAGATGTCCATATATCCCACGTTTCTCTCTCCCCATCATTTGTAACCAGCCGTTT
>ML473461.1:4345-30404 GCA_005239535.1 Nicotiana rustica
CCCCCTCCTCCTCCATCTTTAATTTGAAAATTGAATTTCCCCTTTTCTCAAGAAATATATATTCTCTCTGGAAGTCAAAATCCCGCATTAGTCGTCAGCTATCCCTGGTACTTTCTTCATGTTTCCCATTTTGCCTTAGCCTTCTTTAGGGTTTAATGTATTCTTAATGGGGTTTTGTGATTATAGATCCGTGTCGACTTAAAACCTAGGTATTCATTTTCGAGTTCCTTTTGTTCCCACTTGAAATGCTCTTTCTAGTAAGTTATATGTATTTTTAGCGAATTTAATATTTGATTCATTCTGGGTTTTTTTTTGGTGTTTTTTGCTAAGAAGGGTATAATTGAAATTGTGAATTTTTGTGATATTTAAAGATGCTCATGTCACTGTATCAAATGTGTCTTGTTGGATTGTTTCCCAATCTGACTTATTAGAGGTCGTTTGGTTTGACTACGGCTTATGCCGGGATAAGTTATACTGCTATAAGTTATTCTGGAATTAGTTATTCTACCATTGTTTTGTATCCGTTGTTTGGTATGTTGTATTAAATATGACAATTGCATAATTTGTAAGAAGAATGTATAAGTTACACCGGTGCTAATTAGCCCACCCTCTATAAGATATAAGTTATCCCGCTGTTAATTTTAATCTCAGTATACCTGGTTTGCTAACCAAACGAAGGATTAAGGTGGTATTAAATTTTTATACCAGCACTATACCTTCTTATACCTCATACCAAACGAGAAATTTGTGTTTTGCGAAATGACTTTTTTCAAGTCCAGCATTATCTTCTGTTTTTATGGCGTATACAGTGCTGCCAAGTTCACTGTAAATATTTGATTTGTAAATGGAGAGTTCTATATCTTTCTTGTCCTTTTAGTTGGAGCCATGAGCTATAAGCTACAATCACACCACTAAATAGTAAATAACAACATTCGGAGCTTGCTAGATAAAAAGAAATTTAATAAGTATCTGATTCCCTGGGCTACCGGGGTTGTGGTCTAATGGCAACCTATAATGGACCATAGGAGATCATGGTTCTAATTCTAGCATAGACTAAAAGGAAAAACCTTAGGTGGTTTCCTTCCGTCTTTCTAAATCTTGGTAGGCAGAAATCCTCGTTATATGTGATGGTGGAAGGTAGCAAGTACTCAATGGGCTAGTCGTGGTGTGGCAAGTTGACATGTATGCCACCTTTGTCTAAAAATTATTTGATTCTTCAGATTGCAGATATCATAGAAGAGTGTCCTGGTGTTTAGATTGATTTTGCCTTCTTCAATGGCTCATTTTTCGGGGAATTAAATAAGAAATTCGTGGGTGCAATGCGTGTCACGCAATACATGCATGACTGTAATTGTAGATTCAAATAGAATTACCGTTACTATAGAAAGGCTTGGAAAATCTTAAAATACTTTGATTAGATGCTTAATGTTGTGCTTGGGTCTTGGAGATGGTTTTGGTTTTCAGATTGTCTAGGGAAGTTGTTTGGAGAATTACATACATCTTCGTCTTCTCTCAAAATATGCCTGGTATTCTGATTCCGATATGGATATAGACAATGTAAACATAGAAAGCAAAAGTGATAGCTAGATCTGCGAGTAGATTTAAACAATTGCCTGGAAAAGCACTTGCAAGAGGTTTTGTTTTCTGCAGGTTTCTGTGACAATGGTGCTCACGTCCTATATCTTAAGTTCGTAAATCGCTGAAACTCAACTAGTGTTTGAGATGTATCTTCTCCACCAGTTCTCTCACTATCACGTCAATAAAACCTTTTGGATTGCACCTATTTGCTTAAAGTAAACAAGGAGAATAGTATTAATATGTCAGGCATCGTGTGATCTTGGAGAAGTTGTCTTTCAGTAGGTTGTCATTTTGCCTTTTGATTAGTTAAATGTTACTGTTTTACTGTGTGAAAGTAGCTTAGTGTCTTTTAAGTTCATTATTCTGGGTTCTGCCCACTGAAGACAAAATACCCTCAAGTAACTGAGTTATGTGGCATCTTACAGATGGTCCGGTCTTACTAAAATTTATGGATGTATCCCGTTATCAACTATTACATGCTTATTTTATCACCAACTATTGAGGTGTTTAACCTTATTTGATGGAATACTTGGCTTATGCAGTGATTAACCGCTTATAAGGGCAATGGCAACTGGAAGTCCTTATTTTGATGACTTGCGATGTCAATCCGAGGTCATTAATCCTCCACGAAATGAAGACTGCACGGACATAGGTGAACAAATGAATGAGCTTGCTCAGCATACAACAAAACCTAATGTGACTGTTTCTAGTAGTGTTCGTGAATTATTGGAATGCCCAGTATGCTTAAATGCTATGTATCCACCCATTCATCAGGTATGATTATCTGAATTTCTTGCTGATAAATGCAGATTGATCCCTTTACCGGCCTTTACTTAGTGTTACATTCTAAAAATACAATGTTTTCTGATTCACCACTTTAGAGATGGGATTTTCAATCTTTATGTAAACAAACAGAAAAGAGGAAAAAGAGAAAATAAAGGAAGGGGGGGGGGGGGGATAGAGTTTAGGTCAGGTTTTTCTTTTAGAATAGTGTAGGATAAAAACTTACATGTTTTTCTTTGTCTATTTTATTTTTTAAAAGTTAATTAGTGAAACAAATATTCCTCCGTATTGTTTTATACCCAATAGTACCATGTAAAATGGAACAGAGGGCGTAGTGATCTATGCTCACAAACTATTTCTGGAGTGATTTCTTCTATACAGTTATTCTTCTTCTTTTACAAGACGCTCTGACCGTTATTGTTGTCTCTGTTTCTTGTCTGTGCATACTTAATTCTTCTCTCTTTTGTCCTTATTGCAGTGTTCCAACGGTCACACACTGTGTTCTGGTTGCAAACCTAGGGTGCATAATCGCTGTCCAACATGTCGGCATGAGCTTGGTAATATTCGATGCCTTGCATTAGAGAAGGTTGCTGCATCTCTTGAACTCCCATGTAAATATCAGAGCTTTGGATGCATAGGAATCATTCCTTACTACAGCAAGCTGAAGCACGAATCTGAATGCTCTTTCAGACCCTATAATTGCCCCTATGCGGGCTCAGAGTGCACCGTCATTGGCGACATCCCATATTTAGTTGCCCATTTGAAAGATGATCACAAAGTTGATATGCATGTCGGCAGTACTTTCAATCATCGTTATGTAAAAGCAAATCCCCATGAAGTGGAAAATGCTACATGGATGCTCACCGTAAGTACTGTTGCTCTTCTTCCATTCACTGCAGATTAGCTTTTGGTCTAACTCAAAGTAGGCAACTCTAGCAAACAACTTCTGAAAGTGTGCTAGGTTTGTGTATAGGGGAATGTTAATAGTGTGACTTTTTCGCTGTGAAGTATGGGAGCATGAATATTATGCTGTGAGTTCAAGACTGACTCAAGTCTTTCTGTTTTTTTAGTATTTTCAGTTGAGATGCTATAAGGTTCTATTTGGCAGTAATGCTTTTAAATAATAAATTCAGTTTGTTCATAATAAGATTAACAAATCAAATTCTTCACTTTCTTTTATTAGCATACTACTTGCCCATAACCTTGAATGAAATAGAGGGAGGAGATGAGGGGAGTGGCTTGGTGGTCCTCTTGTTCATTTTTATGGCTTGTTTTATGTTTAGGATTTTGCTTGATTACATAAGCTGGAAAGCCATTAATGTTTTGACCAATACCCTTAATCTCAGTGGTAGATCATTTGGCTGTATGAACTGGAATATCCTTAATCTTTGGACATGAGCACTGGCATATCTTTTATGTAATTTGGCTGCCCATTGCAAAGTGGCTGTTGTCTTGTGGGCCTTTTGAATTTGGAGGATCAATTATTTGGCATCATATTTGAACGTTGTAATTTCAAAACGGATGAGGGACCTTTTCTGCATTTGAAAAAAACCTTTTGCTAAATTTGCTCTTTAAAGGAAAAGCTTGAGCCAGGAAAATTTAGCCAATGAAGATGGCAAAGATCTTTCTTTCCATGGCAAATCCCATGTACTAGGATCTTCTCGTCTCCAACAAAGTTGGCTAGCTTGGCAGATTGTTCTGTACCTACCTGGTTATATGTTATGCTGTACCTTTTTCTGTGTGCTGTTTTTTTCGCTATGTTGAATCTGACCAGCGGTTTTTTAGCTGATATTGTTGCTTAACTTTTGGTCCTGTACTTTGAGTTTATATCTAGAATAATATGGTCTCATTTTAATTTTCCTCCAGGTTTTCAGTTGCTTTGGTCAGTACTTCTGTTTACACTTTGAAGCATTTCAACTTGGAATGGCACCAGTTTATATTGCATTTTTACGGTTCATGGGTGATGATGAAACGGCAAAGAACTTTAGCTACAGTCTTGAAGTTGGAGGCAATGGAAGGAAGATGATTTGGCAAGGGGTACCAAGAAGCGTTAGGGACAGTCACCGTAAGGTTAGAGACAGTTTTGATGGCCTCATCATTCAACGTAATATGGCGCTCTTCTTTTCTGGTGGAGACCGGAAAGAATTGAAGCTTAGAGTTACTGGTAGGATATGGAAAGAACAATGATGTCGCAGGAGACTTCTCAGTACTCTTTTTTTATCAAAGAGGCTTCTTAGTACTAATCCAAGGATTAGGTTTTATTGATCTAGCAATCCGTTGAAGTCTTCTGATCAATGTATTTTTCTTGAACAAGGAGCAACCTCTCTTTGCTTGTCCATGATAAAAATACATTAGTGAGAAGGCCTATTAATTTTGGGGAATGCATCTTGCTCTAGGTGGTATCGCTTACTAATGTGTGCTACAGTAAAAGATGTCTACCCATGAAATTCTTTTTGTTGAAATATCCATTGCAAAATTCCCCTATTTTCTCTTCCATAAGCTAGTTAATCAAAAGTGGGAATGGTTCAAAAATCAGGTAAATGATGTAGATTCTAACATGTTTGTTTGTTATTTCCAGTGATAGAATTGTGAAGTATATGGACAAATGTGAGAAGCTACTACAAATTTAGGAAAAGCGTGTAAGGTAACATGTTTGAGAGCATGTTCAAAGTGAAACCATGTTATATGTCATTCCACTTATGACTTTATTTAGTAAGTTTTACTAAGAGGGTATTTGGCTAAGCCTATAAGCTGTTTGACATGTTTATAAGTATTTTTTGGCTTATCTATGCGTTTGGCAAAATTAAAAATGCTTATAAGTCAAAGTGTTTATAAGCCAAAAATAAGTCAAAAGCTATAAGCTAGTCACCCCAACTTATGCTTTTTAGCTTATAAACACTTTAAGTTTGATCAAGAATTTTATTTTATCCCTAAAATATTCCTTTTCAATACAAAACTCATGTATCCCTACGTCAAACCTATCAATTTAAGCACTTGTATCAATTTCAACACTTGTATCCAAACACGTAACTGCTTATTTATTAAATTAGTTTTAGCGTTTAAAAGTGCTTTTCAACATCTTATGTTTATCAGCTACTTCAAATCAGCTAATTCAACCGGGCTCTAATTATATGACATGTTTAAGATTATAAAATTTAAAGGGTATATTTGCTATATTATATATATATCTTTAATATAAGACTGCAAGATTAAAAACAAATTACGTTCTATGTTTTCTGCGTTATGATTACAAGTTTTTTAGAGAAAAATTCTAACTTTCAGTATAATTAAATTAAACTTTCTTCATCCCAATTGTCTCATTGGGATGTGCTTTTACCTCAGTTGTAGGACGATTGTGTCAAAAATTCAAAATCAGAGACCAGTATGACGCAGCTTGAAGCCTTCAACCCACTGCCAGTCTGCCACATGCTCATATAATAGAATATTTTTATTAAAAAGAGAATTCTTTTTTTAAATGATTTTATTTTACTGACAAGCCCAATTTAGGGTCCACATAAATTTCTGGCTAAGAATGCAACTGCTTTTCTCTTTCTGTCTGCCAAAAATTTGGACCACTTCGTCTTCCCCTCCAAGCCACATATATTCTGTTTCCCATTTTTCTTTTTTCTTTATTGGGGGTAAATTACATATACACCTACCATTAATTTACCAACGTATTTTATATCACCGTCGACTGATATTATATTTAATAAAATGAAAAATATCTTAGTTAAAATAGGTTTTTTATGTTGTTTAGATGATTTTTCTTCATTTCTTTTGAAGTACTATTTTTGCCTAAAATTACGTAATATTATAATTTTGGAAAACTTTTTTGGTGAGACTAACTTTCGTTATCTTTGAAGTTATAAAATGGTCGTTTACATAATCATATATAAACTAATAATTATTTTCATAGAATTCATTTAAAAGTTAATTAAATTAAAATAATGTTTTTTCTCTCTAAATTTAAGTAAGAGAAAAAGTAAAAAGAGTGAAAGCCAACGTGATAACTCCCTGTAAAAAGTTTTACAGTTTTGGTAAATACCGGTGTCACGACAGAGAAACAACAGTTCGAAAATTCCGCTGCTGCTACCAACACTGAATAAAAGCTCTGAGAAAGAAAAGAAGACAGGAAACGCCAGAAATTAAACCTCTTACTATTTATTTTCTATTCTGTACGTGAAGCTCTCCCTTAAAGGTGAATTTTTCTGTTCAAAAACCTAATTTGTTTTCAGAATTAATAGAAGGCTGGATTTCGGAACAAAAAAAATTGAGGAATTGAGCTTCGTACTTTGGGTGCTTGGCTTGCATGTATAGAAATTCATTTATGAGGTGTTCGTTTGAGCTGTTTAAGTTTTCAGTTGCTTATGAGGTGAATTTTTCTTATGCTTTATATTTCGATTTGAAAATTGAAATCTAATCTTTATTTTTATCGTAATTGAGTTTATGTGCTGAATATGTTGAGATATTATAATGCCAGGACTCTGATTTTTCTCGTGTTATTATCTAATTGTATTTCAATTTTTAATGTTGAATTTAGAGTTTGCATGTTTTTGCATAAAAAAAGTGAAGAAATCTCAGAAGGAACGGAAAATTGGATTTGAGCTTAGCATCTTCGGTTATTTGTTTCTTTTCTAGTGCGGAACTTCTGTTATTTGTTGTTTACCTGAGAAACTTAACTGGAGTGTGTGAAAATTCATGTAATTTTAAGGTTGATTTCTAGTTTGAAAGATGATAAAAATGAAGAGTAAGATGTGTCTGTTTTAATTGCACAAGTAATTTGGATTTGTGGCATGGATATCCGTAGGAAATGGGTTTATGTGTAGAAATGGTGAGATATGAGAAAGGAAGAAGTCTGGTCATTATATCTGAAGGTTGAATTTAGGTTGTGCATGGAATTTCTTATGCTTGTTCAGGTACATTTGTGGTATAGTATGTGCTATTTTTTTGCTGATCCATCCTTTTCTTTTAACTGCATAGGTTTGTTAATTTGGGGATTCTGTGACAAGCAGCGTCATGACGTCCTCGCTTCATTATCATTCAGGTTATTTTCTGGTTTTCCAGTACACTATTTTGTCGGTGGTATAAATTTGTTTCTCGAGTCCTTAACTATGTTATGTTGAGCGTGAAGTTAGCTTGATTCACATGTCTTTCGTTACTGAGTGATGTCAGTACCCTTGCTCTTCTGCACATATAGTATGATATGAACCCTTACTCCCGTGGTAGGAAGACCTAGCACATTTTTTGTGTGATACCTCCAATTTTCTGAGTTGAAGCATATTCATGACATCAAATGTGCAGCTTGAGAAATTTTCCATAATATTGTGTAAGATTGTTTTTTTATTTATTTATTATTATAAGTATTGTGGAAGATTGTTAAGAAAATGAAGGCAGTTGGAAGAATGCCACTATGCATCCCTTGGCTAGTTTGGAATGAAAGATGTAGGTTCTAAAATAGCTAAAGGGATGTAAAAAATATAAAGATAATGTTGTAAAGAAAATATCCCAGTATGTATAGATAGTCAAGATTCAGGAGTACTTGTTAGATGACACTGGTTGAGCCGATTATCTTTTAATACATTCTTTTGATGCCTTTCATGGTGTGTTATCAATAAAAAGCTGTCTTATCAAAAGATTTTGGCTTATCATAAAAGAGGAAAAGAAATTACTCCCAGTATGCGCTTTTGTTTCACATTCGATTTGTAAAGAAACAGAGTCAACTCGGACAAAAGCAGGAGGAGGCTAAAGTAAATTGGGTATGTGCTTTTGGTTACATAATGGAAAGGTTCTAATTCCCGTGTTACTGCAATAAATGTCAGATGGTAGTGAGAATGAACAGCCAGAGAAGCAATCAGAGGCTCACAGCGAGTCTTCATCCCCTGCTACCGGAATGTCTGTGCCTGGTACTGCAACACCAAATATGCACTATGTGATGCCCACTCAACTTGGCAATGGAAATGCTATGGTATATTTGAAGCTCATATTAACTTCTACTGCCAGATTTGTGAAAAATTGCTATTAAGTCTGAATCTGATATCTTCTTCTATGTGGTCATTATTCTTGCTGACAGATGCAACCACCCTCCTGTTCATTCGATCAGATGTGATCCTACAAGTGTTAACTTTTATTGAACTAGGGGCCTCGTCAAATAGACTGTAGATACCTCAAGAATTAACTGATTGAAAACAAAAGAGTTAAGGCATGAAAATATATTGATGATGGTTCTGTGAGTATTATCGTTGTTGCACTTGTTAATAGGCTTCTTTGTTTTGTGAGATAAAGTGCCCTTGTTCATATTTGTCTTAACAAGAAATTATGTGGTTCTGATCTTCCTTGACCACTTTGATACTTGAAATAGGGAACCGTGTAAAACTTGCCCAAATAATTGAATGTGTAAAATCATGAAAGCCCAAGTTGATAATAATAGGTTAAGGCGGGGCATAATGGAACTATGATTGCGCTTAGGATTCTTGTATCTAGGGATGAATCCATATGATGCAAAGGATGCCTAGGCTATTATTTTGTGACAGTAATTTCAGATATATGAATTAATATACTGATGTTTCACGTCAACCTATAAATTGAGAAAAGTTGTTTATTAGATAAGCATAACAGAATAGTCTAGTGTTGTTCGGGCTATTTGAGAAAGTAATAGGTGAATATGAACCTAAGAAGAGGCAGATTAATGCATCAAGTCTTAGTAGTATTCCAAATGTACTTGGGAGTAGGATGGGAGATATTTCTGCTTATAGTTTGTCATGTTGTCGACCTGGCTGATATAAAAAAGGCTGATAGCCTCTGACTGCGAATTAGAAAATTTGCATATTTCTCCATGGAGTTAGATATTGCTTTTGATCACCGATAAAAACGTTCAGTTGTGAGAAAAAATACCATGTCTAGCGTGTGCTTATGTAAGTAGCATAATGTTTTAAATGGTGATGTTGTAACATCGAGAAGACGTATTTGACTTCTCGATATTTACGACCTGTCATGGGTGGGTTTTTCAATCATAACTGAAGACCTTGGGAAAGTTAATATTTCCATTTTGGGCTTGTCTTCTGGTATTTCCATTGGTCTTGCAAATTGGTATGACCAGGTTAGATACACACTTTATTTTAATCTCCCTATTTGGTTTTAAGTAAAATCCTGTTTTACAAGCTTGTGTTATATGGAACTAATTCTCTAGACATTGCTTCGTTTTCAGATTGCGAGATCTGTTTGTCACTCTTGCTCTAGGAACTGCACTTGCCACAATTTGGCTAAAATTTTCGTGTAGGTCTGTTGGCCTAGAGTTTCGTTTAAGGTAAGTCTTTGTCCTATAGGAGGGATACACTAGCAGAAATCCTTGATCACCATGGAAGGGATGATCTGAATCAAGTAGATTTTTGATGCAGCAGCTTGAAGTATACAATTAGTTATACTGTAAATGCTTGTCTAAATGCAAATGCCTTTTTAAGTTTTGTCAGCTTTCAGCTTCTGAACGAAATTTAGTGCTATAATTGTTTCCAACTGTCGTTGAAAATCCGTGGTCTCTATTCAGATAGACTGCTGCCTAAATATTAACCTGGAACTGGATGTTTTAGCTCCCTCCCTCTTACATTTGACACGCATAATACCAGCTATGTTAAGTATTCTTAGTAGGACATCCTTTTTTATTGGAAAGCTTCTAAAGAATCTAATAGAGACTATAGATCTTTAAGGGGTTTAGGAATTATTTGAAGCCCATTTCTGTGTCTACTAATTCTATACACACACTTTGGTGATTGGTTGTCTTGCTTCTATTTTTATGATAATAAATCTGCATCAATTTTTCATTAGTTGCAGGCTCAAACAGCTTATCCTTATCCAGACCCATACTATAGGAGCATCTTTGCACCATACGATGCACAACCTTATCCTACACAACCTTATCCAGCACAACCAATGGTATTAGATTTTTCTTAACATTTTTCATTTGGAATTCATCTTAGAACTGTCCCTAAAAAGTTGAGAGCTGTATTTATGCCATTTTCTCTCAGGTTCACGTTCAGCTAATGGGAATTCAACAAGCTGGTGTTCCTTTGCCATCAGACGCAATAGACGAACCTGTTTTTGTTAATGCAAAACAGTATCACGGCATCTTGCGGCGTCGACAATCTCGCGCGAAAGCTGAGTCAGAAAAGAAACTTCTGAAAGCTAGGAAGGTATTTTCTCGGAAATGCATTTTTGTCTTGTTATTTGTTAAGCTATGTTGCTTCAGTAGTCCAGTATTACTATTTGCAGGTTGTTTACACGCGACCTGACAGCTTGTTCTTGTTTCATCTGCTGATTTATCATTTCCTAGTTTAATAGCCTTCTAAATGTTAAAATTGCAAGTTATGCGCATATTTTTAAGGGTCTATGCATTTCGAGTCCTTCTATAAAATAAGTAAATAACACATGCATGGATTAGTTATGTTAGGATTACAATACATGATTTGTTATGCCGTGAATAATATATAGGGATTACTATGAGATGAATAATTATGTATGGGTTGTTGTACATCAAGTAATATGTAAGGATTGCTATGCAGCTACTTTGAGGGCATCTTTGGTAGATACTTCTTGGTATACTAATATATTTTGTCCCACATAAAATAATACGTAGATTTCTGCACAGTTAGGTTGATATTTGTAGTGCAGAGTCTAATGCCAGAAATAAAATACTAAAGGGTCGTTTCGTTTGGAACAAGGCTATTATAGGATTAAAATCCCGGTAACTAAACAACCCCTAAGTTATTAGTGTCGAGTTCTATGTTGCAAACCTAACGTATTAGTTATGCAGAATTTTATTCCATGATTATTTTTCCTTATGAGGCCAACCAAACGACGCCAAAATCTTAAATTTCTTTTGGATAAAAGAGCATGAAAAAGACAGCAGAGCAAGTTCTCAAATAAATTTTTGCTGGACTGTAACTTTAGACGCCTCTTTTTTCTGTTGCTACACGTAAAAGATCTTAGTAGTTGATAGTATGCCATATTATTTTCACATTACATTGTACAAAGGTTTTTGATGCAACAAAAGCTCTTACTTTTAGAACATCTATATTATTGATCAGTTGTCCATCAAAGTTGCTCTAATCTTTGGGCATACATCATTTAAATGTAATAAGAAAAGACCTTTAATTTGGAGCTGGGGAAAATTTTTCTTGCTGTTTGACTTACTTTCATTAATTACCTTTTGAGGGAGCATCATAGAGTTGCAGGTCACATGTGCTGTAGTTTCAAATTCACTCCCTGTCTGGAAAGGTCAAGTACAAGAAGGAAAGCAGTTTTGGCTAACTGCTTTTTCAACCTTCTTATGCATTACATACTGAGCCTGATATAGCCTATTAAAAAAGTTTTAAAGCCTGTCGTTGGAATTCTCGGGTTTGGTGATCTAATTGCATAATCCTCGTCTGACAAATTTTTTAGAGCTACTCATGTTTCCATTTAAATGGAAATAGTGGAAGTAATGCACATGGAGAAATGTGAAAGCAAGAAAAATGTCATTAAATATTTCGTTTGTAAAATAAACATAATACTGCAAGATCTAATGCATATTTTGGGGCTAATTTATCTAGATTGGTTCTGCTCCAAGTCCGCTTTGGACCCAGCAGAATCTGATTTTAACTTTAGTGTAGAATTCATCATGAAGAACTAATACCTCAAACTGGGATTGAACAGGATCACTTTGCTCCTAATCTGGATTTAGTTTCCTAAGGGTTTCTATGTGTTGCTCACGGTAATGGGGGGACTACGTGAAGTTTTACCTAACCTTTTTGTACTTTCAATATCTTTTCCTTTGTTGCTTTGTGCGTCCCCTTTCAGCCAGGAAAATACTTTCGAAAGTATTCTTCCTTTTTTCTTCTATTGAAACTTCGTTTTTGATTGTAGAAATTCCCATTAACATCAGAAATAAAACTGAATAAACCTCCAATGCTCATGTTCTTTGACCTGGGCTCTCCAAGGCTCTTTCAATCTCGGACCATTCCCCTGGACTACCTTCCTGCTACTGAAATTTATGTGATGATTTTGACGGCTTTTCAAATCTTTTTCAGTCGGATTAGATATGTAACTTAAACAAAGTGATTCCATTCCGGGTTCGTAATTTGAGGATCTATCTCCTATAAAAAAGAATCTTATCTGTTAATTTGTGTATCCGGAAAGTTATGGGTTCTGATCAATAATGTGTTTTACTCCCTAATAAATAGCTCAAAGATGAATATCAAATGTGCTGGTCCATCTCTGCCAGACCCAATATCATACAGTTGGTAATGAGGTGCCTTACCCCATGATAGAAGTTCTAATATCTGTTTCTGAGGCTATGTTATTCCAGCACCAATTCCTTGGGAAGCTCACAGTGCGAAATAATCTTGCAGCCGTACTTGCATGAATCACGCCATCTGCATGCACTGAAAAGAGCTAGAGGATGTGGGGGTCGTTTTACGGCGAAGAAAACTGATAACCAGCAGAAACAGGACGAATCAGGTGATAACTCACAGGTCAACGTTAATCTTGATTCTGGAAAAAACGAGGTTGCTTCTGCAGAGAACGCCTCTTGATTTGTGCAGCAAGGCAATATCAAGGGTCTTTGTCGACCATGAAAACAGCATGCTTTCGTCAAAGTGAAACTGTGGTAGCTGGGCAAAATCAGGGTGATTATGGTGTTCTGTATGTTTATCTCAGTGTAGAAAGATCAGAATAGGCTACTTGTTTGAGAGTTACAAAGTGGTCACTGGGCATATATTCTCAAAATACTATCTTTCTGAGCTTGTTCGTAGACATTCTNATTAATCTCCAGTCTGGAAAAAAAGAAGTTGCTTCTGCAGAGAACGCCTCTTGATTTATGCAGCAATGCAATGTCAAGGGTCTTTGTGGACCACGAAAACAGCATGCTTTCGTCAAACTGTGGTAGCTGGACAAAATCACGGTGATTGTGGTGTTCTGTATGATTATCTCAGTGTAGAAAGATCAGAACTTGTTTGAGAGTTACAATGTGGTCACTGGGCGTGTTTTCTCGAAATGCTATCTTTCTTAACTTGTTCGTAGACTTTCTTCTTATCCTGTTGATTTGTAATTACTTTTGAGATTTGTTCAAACTGTCTCTGGTAGCTTTACAAAATATTGAGTCAGAAAGCAGAGTTACAACACTTGAAATTATGTCCGTTAGTTTAGGAAGATAAGCTTGTAGTGCTGCTGGTTGATGGACTCATTTCGAAGATCATGCATTTTTGTGTCAATATCTCGGTAATAAAAAAGGTTCCCACTGTGATTACTGGTGCTTGATTTTTGTTTTGCAAAGCAATGGGTCTTGTATTCATATCCTCCTGTGTTTACTTTTAGACGTTCCCCGTTGTGGTGGCTGTGGTAAATTTTGGAAATATTGAATAAAGTAGAGTTCCTTGTACAGTAACATTTAAAATTACGTCCTGTTAGTTTTAGGGTAATAGAGGAAACTTACTATTTCCAGTTGCAGCCACGATGACATATCCCATTTGAGAAATGAAAATCACTAGGGAGAAAAAAGGTTTAATACATAAATGCCACCTTTAGTTGAAGACAAAATCCCCGTTTTACACAGGCTGTATTTCACACCAACGCTTGCCAAAAGTGCCTAAAACCCCTTGCGAACTTTAAGGGGTAGTTTAGTAGGGCGTATAAGAAAAGTGTTGAATAATGTGTATCAGCAATGCAGGAATTAGTAATGCAAGCTTTAAGGACTTTAATTTTGTCTTAACAATGCTAATGCATGCATTAATATCCTTGGTATTGTTAAAACCATAGTTTGCTATGCTTTAGCTATACCTAAAATAATACCATACTGTTGAAAAGTGTACCAAACGAGATATTACTAATACATAAAGATAATGCATTACTAATACACAGAGCTAATGCATTATGCATGCACTACTTTCTCAAATGCACTCCTCCAGACAAATTGACAACAAATGGATGGATGAGTTGTAACTTGTAAGAGCAATTATGTACCATCCCCTTACTTGGCTGTGTAATCAATCAAAGCTACATCATTTTATAAAACTTTGGGCAGTGTATGTCACCCTTAGCCCTTGTTCGCTCATCGCTTATCCATCCATTACCGATTCAACTTAAATTTTATGTTTAACCTACAGATCGAGCATCACCTCTTAGAAATACAAGTTCCGGCAACAGAAAATCCAATACACCCCCGTAATTCAAGGACAAAGTTCTCTCGGATCAGGTACACAAATATTGTACGACAGAAATTAACTCCAACCATAGACCAATGCAGAATTCATATACCTTATACTACAGCAAGGGGCATGGGGGTAAAAAGACAGTAAAAGGTCGGAAATCAAGCATAACCCTTTCTGGAACAAAAATATAAATCATATTTCAGAAGCCAAAGAATTCAGCGAGTAAAGGAACAAGAAGAAAGAGTCAAAATCTTCAACTCATCGCACAAAATTTATGTCTTGATATGATGTTTCAAACAAAATGAAAGCTAATTAAACAAACAAGTCTAACGCTCTTAAAGCCTTAGGTGTTGGTAGCCCTGGTGTAAATCTGCTGGCTAGCATGAGCTGACACCATCCTGATCGACCCTCTAGCCATCAAATCCCTAATTGCCTTTCTAGCAAGGGATCCACTAATCTGCAAATTCAATCAAATGAACAGTATTAGCATAAGGATATCAGCATACAAAATAAGTTGCTATACCAACTTACTGTCAATATCCCAAGTATTATAAAAAAGTCAGGAAAATTCAACAAGACTAAATTTCTTTCATTCAAGAATGAGTCTGCAACAAATCAAAACTGATTCTCCCACACAGCAGCACATCCACAGAGTTGAACACCCTCGCATGAGAATTCTACTGTATATATGTTAGATATTATTTTTATTTTTTTTACATTTCTTTAGATTTTGGACCCTTGGCAAAATTCCTGCATTTGCCACAGCTGCCACAGCCAAATCCAAGTAGCTCCCAACTCTCTTTTAGAGAAAAATCAAAACGAACTTCCACATTTGAGAAGTTTTTTTCTTCTGTAACCAACTTTCAAGTGTTGTGGATAATAGTGGAGAAGGGGTCTTTGAAAAGAACTAGAAAGCAACCCCATACAACATGAAATCAATTAGGCGCAAAGCTACTAGTCACCATTTTTCCAATCTCAATTAAACCAATTTGGAATATAGCCACTAGCCCACTAGTACGATTCGATCTTTTAGTTTCCCTGCCTTGAACATAAATTGAGGTTTTTAACAAACTTTTTATTTTTGAAAGCACTAAAGCAAAGTCAAAAGCAATTCTTCCAGTCACGACCGTCCAAAAATAAACTGAAAATATTCTCCAAGAAACACGGATAATAATTTCTATTTCAAACGCAACTAGAAGAAGATCATGTTATCATGGTGTACCTCTTATAATCCATATTTCAGTAAACAGAAAAGGGCATATACCAAGATATAAAATATACATATCATGTTAAATTTGTATTGTTACTCTATATGTAGCAAGATAAATTTACACTGTTACTTTGTTTTTGAGAGTAATGCAATTCTAAAAACAACTTAAATATAACACAATTCCTAGGTCACATAGAACAAAATCAGAATTTATCTATAACTGAGGCAATAAAAGCGGAATTATCCCTTATTTAAAGAATACATCACAATAAGCAAGCGTATTAAGATGTCACAAAGCACAAAACTTAAAATTCAACCTAGTGAGAAATTAGATCCATACCCTCAAACGGTCGGAGAGGACGGAAGGGGTGATGAGCTTATACTTAGGGGCTTCAGACAGGAGCTTGTCGTAAGTGGCCTTATCGAACAAAACCATGTTGTTCACCTTCTCCTTTTGCTTTCCCTTGCTCCACTTCTGTCAATTCGAAAAACACCAACAACATTAAAACCCTCAAATATTCCAACAGAAACGAATAATTAAAGTCATATAAAAAAGGAAAAAGCTATGACCTTCTTCTTCTGCTTTCCACCACCAGACTTGGCGGGTTTGGACGATGGAGGAGGAGCTGCCTTCTTCGGAGCCTGCAAAAATGGCCCACACATTACAGCATTCAATTCTCAAACATTTATGTATATGTATATACAATATCAATAGAGCGGCAGAGAAGCTTACCATTGATGGAGGAACTGCGTATGGGGGTAAGGGGGAGGGGGAGTAGCAGAGGCTAGGGTAAGAGAGGACGAGAAGTGGAGTGCGAAGAGCAAAGGCGCTATTTCTAGACCTGTATCTATACCTGGGGGTTTCTAGGGTTTTTTTATTGGATCAGCTCAGATGGGCTTAACTTAGTTTGGGCCGATGAGTATTAAGCCTTAAATACATTCTTCTTACAAAAAATTGCAGAAACGTAACACTTTTTGGGGTGATTTTAACTTTTGGCCCAGGTTTGCCCATGGGCAGAACTTTAAGGTCAAAAGTTAAAAATGTTGCTCATGTGTAGGGGTGTCATACTGACGGGTCGGTTCGTATATGAGACGTGCCGGGTAATACAAAAACGAATAAATTATTCGATCGGACTCATATTTAATACGGATAAAAAACGGGTTAACCGACGGAATATGGGTAATCTGATTATGAATATGATCACTTTTGGGAGAATTCATAGTCTCCCAAACTTGAGGAACCCCATTTGGTGTTTTACAAATGTAAAAGTTAAACTCATTAGTTATCCATTTTCGAAATGAATAATATGATCTTACCCATATTTGACCCATTTATAAAAAGTTCATTATCCAACCCATTTTTTAGTGGATAATATGGGTGGTTAACTGTTTTCTTTTTACCATTTTACCACCACTACTCATGGGGCAAGAGAGGGACAACACGGATAGACTTGAAATTTTGCCAATGAGCAAGCGTGGACAAATATCCAAGAGCATCAACTTTGACGGATCATTTGAAAAATAACCATGACAAAAATCCGTTTCACATTTTTTTTTTCAACTTCAGTACATTATGTTGGAGTTTGAAATGTTTTTTGCATGTGAAAATTGTGATAGATTTTGAAATTTGATTGTCCAAGCTTTTTCATCGCATACCATGAATTGATATAAGTTTTCATAGCACAGTGATCAAATTTACTCAATCAATTAGATATCCATTAATTGGCAGCCATCATAACACCCGCAAGATTAGTCGACGCCAGAAGTATGAAAGAGTTGAAGTGATTATTAAAGAATAACTAGCGTAGCGGAACATGATAACGGTTGGGGACAAGGAAAAGCTATCAGACATCAATCCAATGAACAGACAAGTCGAGGAAATAATATTTTGTGATCACTTACCATTTAAACAGAAAAAATGGTATATTTCATATCTCTTATATGTTATTTTCACATCTTTATGTCTAAAATTGAATGTCGCTCATACAAAGGCATAAAACTAAAAAAATAATTGTATAGGACTGCAAAATCAATTCTCCACCAACGAGCATGATCAGTCTTTTTTCCCCTTTTACGTATTAAAGTAATTAATACCTCTGATTCAACATGGACATGGTATAGATTTAGCCTATCTTTTAAACATAGCTTTAGCCATCACGATTTCATTCTAATGCTTATAAACTCAATTTTAATGCTCATCTGTTTTCTAATCATAAATAAGTATATAGAGTATATACGGCCAAAATCGGGGAGTCCGATTTCGAGGTTCTGCTATGTCGAGCCCGAGCTCGGAAGGTTCAAAGTAAGGATCGAGCCCGACCCCAGAATGTATACCTCGGGAGAGTGCATCGAAGGCCCGACACAGCCTACCTAGAGGCAGTGCAAAATCGATGGCGTCATAGAAAGGCGAAAATTTTCCAAGGACGCGTGGTTAGGACTGATAAGATCTGTAAAAATAGTACAAATCCGTACAAGGCCGTTATACAATTGTACCAGTAGTATTCTTTTTCATAATTAGATATGTACTATATTAGGGTTTTTCCCTCCTATGTAAAGGGGGGCCAATCATTTTGTAACACATATAACTTCACTGCAATATAACATTCTACTCTGCTTTTTTTGTTTAACGTGCTCTACATTATTCCTTAGTTATATTGTTCTTCATTTATTGTTCTTCACTTACTGTTCATAATTTATTGCTAAAGACTGGCCTCGAGACCCCCGAGGTTACTGAGCCCGAGACCCCCAGTTCTGTGACAACATTGGTTTGGCTAACATATTCTTCTTACTTACACTTATTATTTCTTGATCATTAACTAGTATTAGAATAAATCACATATTTTTATAACCACAAATCATATTTAATTGTTAATACCATTTTCGCGGTAAACAGTTTGGCGCCCATCGTGGGGCTAAAGATAATAATGATTATTTTGGTGCTAGTTTTCTAATAACACAAGTTATTCTTCACACTTTTTCTTGTCCAAAGATTCTTTAATTTCGGGTCAAAATATGTTTAACACTGCAAACGCATCTGAGAATGGAAATAACGACGTTGGATTCCTTGTGGAAAACAGTGCGGCGGCTTCAGGGGTTGGTGTACCACTACTCAACCCTAGGGTAGCACCAGCTCCTATCCCAGACGATGTTGGTTCTCATATTGTTGTGGACGTCGATTTGAGCACTGATATTGAAGGGAGCATACGCGGAGGGGTCCAACCCGATGCAAAAAGAACACAGGCTCGAGATGAAGTCATCTTACAAGTCATTTTTGAGATGTTGCAAGCACAACAAGTTGCTATTGCTCAGTTACAGAGCCAGCAAAAAACCCCGAGCACAGCAGGACCAGAAACAGTTCCCCAAGTTGAGCCAACACCAGAAAGATCGAGGAATAATGGGTCAGGAACAGACCCCACTATCATAAGAATGATCGAGGATCTCACCAAGAGAATCAAATCAGGAGAAAAGAAGATAGAGGACAACGATAAAAAAGTAGAGACCTACAACTCGAGAGTCGACCAGATCCCGGGAGAACCCCTGATTTTGAAGGGAGTGGATTTGAAGAAGTTCGTGCAGAAACCATTTCCATCAAGTGAGACTCCGAAGCCCATTCCGAAGAATTTCAGGATGCTCGATATCCCAAAGTATAACGGGACCACAGATCCCAATGAGCATATTACCACATATGCTTGTGGTATAAAAGGAAATGATTTAAAGGACGACGAGATCGAGTCTGTCCTACTGAAGAAAATTGGAGAAACCTTGTCCAAGGGGGCCATGATTTGGTATTATAACCTCCCCCCGAACTCAATAGATTCGTTTGCCATGTTGGCAGACTCATTTGTGAAGGCACATGCTAGTGCCATAAAAGTTGCTACAAGGAAGTCTGATGTGTTCAAAATCAAACAAGGAGAGAACGAGATGTTAAGGGAGTTCGTATCCCATTTCCAGATGGAGCTAATGGAATTACCACCGATCTCCGATGACTGGGATGTGCAAGCTTTCACCCAAGGGCTGAATGAACGAAGCTCAATAGCTTCGAAGCAGCTGAAGCAAAACTTGATCGAGTATCCCGCCGTAACTTGGGCGGATGTTCACAACAGGTATCAATCAAAAATCAGAGTCGAGGATGACCAATTGGGATCCCCCTCAGGCTTGGTGTATCCAAGCAGGCAACTAGCAAAGGAATCAAGAAATGTAGAAAGGGAGCCGAGGTCGAACAAGGAGAGATACCAACCATATGTCAGAGACCGAAGAAAAACTTCGAGGAGTAATATACCTCGAAATGATGGAATGGCGGATGGAGGCCCAGGTTCTTGGGGACTGATGAGAAGAAACGGGTTCGACAGGCACTCGGGACCGTTAGAGGCGCCCCGATTCTCAGAATACAACTTCAACATCGATGCCTTAGGCATCGTATGAGCCATCGAAAAGATTAGAGATACTAGGCGGCCCAAGCCAACACAGTCAAATCCTTCTCAGAGGAACCCTAGCTTAATGTGCAAATACCATGTCACTCACGGTCACAGGACTAAGGACTGCAAACAACTTCGAGAGGAGGTCGCCCGATTGTTCATCGAAGGGCACCTTCGAGAGTTCCTCAGTGATCGGGCCAAGAATCATATTCGAGAGAGAGATGCAAATAGGAATATTGAAATGGAAGAGCCCCAGCACGTTGTTCATATGATCATCTGAGGAGTCGACGTCCCACATAGACCCATATTCAAACGAACAAAAGTATCCATCATAAGGGAAATGCGGACTCGGGACTACATACCCGAGGATACCCTTACATTCAGTGAGGAAGACATCGAGGCCTTATCTCAGCCTCATAATGACGCACTGGTAATTTCTTTCCTTTTGAATAAAGTTCAAGTTAAACGTGTGCTCGTGGATCCAGGTAGTTTGGCCAATATTATAAGGTCGAGGGTCGTGGAGCTCGGGCTGCTCGACCAAGTCGTACCCGCCTCTCGAGTCCTGAATGGATTCAACATGGCGAGTGAAACAACGAAGGGGGAAATCATCCTCCCAATCAATATTGTCGGAACAATACAAGACACCAAGTTTCATGTCATCGAAGGTGACATGAGGTACAACGCCTTACTTATAAGGCCATGGATACATAGCATGAGGGTACTGCCATCAACTCTTCATCAAATAATGAAGTTTCCAACGAAGGATGGCGTGAAAATGATGTATGGAGAGCAACATGCAGCCAAAGAGATGTTCGTAGTACATGACTCAACACCGATATTGATGCCAGCCACCTCGGAGAAGTCAAAATACGAGCAGGTAGCCAAATAGCAACCACAGTCTATACCCTCGGTTGAACCCAAGGGACATGTGATCGGTGAACAGGTGGACGAGGACGAACAAGAAGATTTCCTCACCCCTCGAGCCTTCGTTGCCCCCGAGGAGTCAGATGAAACGAAGTCCACAGTCGAAGAGCTCAATCAAATTCAAATGAACCCGGAGGACCAGGAAATAACTTCGTTCATCATGAAGTATGCAACATATTTCTATAATGTAATGCCCTACGGGCTAAAACATGCAGGAGCTACATATCAACGCCTAGTTAATAAGATGTTCGAACATCAAATAGGCAAATCTATGGAAGTTTACATTGATGACATGCTAGTTAAGTCCCTGCGCGCAGAGGACCATTTGGCTCATTTGCAGGAGACGTTCGATATCCTAAGAAGGTACAACATGAAACTCAACCCCAAAAAATGCGCTTTCAGAGTCGGATCGAGCAAATTTTGGGCTTTATGGTGTCGAACAAGGGGATCGAGATTAACCCCGATAAAATCAAAGCCATTGAGGAGATCACCGTGGTGAACAATGTGAAAGCAGTGCAACGGTTGACCCGGTGGATATCAGCCTTAAGCCGATTCATCTCGAGGTCATCGGATCGGAGTCATCATTTTCTCTCCCTAGTCAAGAAGAAAAACAACTTCGATTGGACTCCGGAATGCCAACGAATCTTGGAAGAATTGAAACAGTATCTCTCTAGCCCGCCTTTGCTTCATACCCTGAAGGAGGATGAAACACTATACTTATATCTGGTCGTGTCCGAAGAAACGATAAGTGGTGTGTTGGTTCGAGAAGAACAAGGTACGCAATTCCCTGTTTATTACGTAAGTCAGACCCTAGGAGATGCTGAAACCAGGTATCCGCACTTAGAAAAATTAGCTCTTGAATTAGTAAGTGCATCTAGGAAATTGAAACCACACTTTCAATGTCATCATATATGTGTATTAACTACATATCCACTTCGAAACATCTTGCATAAGCCCGAATTATCGGGTCGATTGGACAAATGGGCCATCGAACTTGGAGGATATGATATCGAGTATCACCCCTGAACGGCTATCAAGTCTCAAATTTTGGCGGACTTCGTGGCCTATTTTGCACCAGCCCTCGTGCCCGAAGTAGAGAAATAACTCTTGTTAAAAAGGGGCACATCATCGGGGGTATGGACCTTCTTCACTGACGGTGCCTCGAATGTGAAAGGGTCCGGGCTCGATATAGTTCTAAAATCGCCTACGGGCGGCATAATTAGACAATCTATAAAAACTTCAAAATTGACTAACAATGAGGCTGAGTATGAGGCCATGATTGCATGTCTCGAACTAGCCAAAGGCCTAGGAGCAGAAGTCATCGAAGCAAAATTCGATTCTCTTTTGGTTGTAAACCAAGTAAACGGGAGCTTCGAGGTTCGAGAAGACATGATGCAAAGATACTCATACAAGCTTCAAGTAACATTACATCGCTTCAAAGTAGGCCTGTGCATTTGGATCGGATATCCGAAATCCGATCCGATCCACTTTATTTCGGATTTTCGGATTNTTCCGATTTCTAGTGTTGCCTCTGAATCAGCCTTTAGTACCGGCGGACGCATACTTGATCCATTTAGGAGTTCATTGACTCCTAGATTGGTTCAAGCTCTCGTGTGTGTCCAAGATTGGCTTCGGAATGAATCAAAAACTCCGATTAAAGTTGAAGAAGATTTAGATAAACTTGAACAACTTGAAGCTGGTAAGCCTAACTTATTACTTGTGCTTAATGTATACTTTATTTGTATGTTTATCTAGATTACTTCTAAACTAATTTCTTGTGTTACTATCTTATTCTACAGAATTTATTAACATGGGAAGAGAGCCTTGCATTGTCGACATATAATGATTTTCCATTTGTCGTACAAGGCTACAAGCTTAGGTATTTTATTATAAACTTGTTTCTTGTTTTGCTTTATGTTTCTGAAATCTGGACAGCTTTAACTGTCAGCTTCTATTTCTGAAAATGTTCTTTGAATTGTTTGAAATTGCAGATTCTTTTGGTCCTACTGAGTACTGAGAATCTGGTTGCTTGCTCTTGTTGTTGCTGGTTGCTGGAATGGTGGTTGTGTTTACTGTGTTGTTTACAGCATATCTGCTGCTCTCAGAAGTTGGAACTTGATTATTTTGTGTAATCTTTTAAAGAACTATTGGTGTTGGTGACTTGACTGTTTTCTGTTGAACTTTGTCGCTATTTTCTGTTGAAATTTGTTTTTTTCCTCATTCGAACTTTGGTTTATGTTGAAATTTGGTTTTAGGTGATGAATGGTGTTTGGTTAATTGTTGTACCATTTAACAGTTTAGGACTTTAGTGGGTACTGGTACTCCAGTCTAGTCCAGGTGAAGGCGTGAAGCAGCTAGCAGCATCAAGCCATCAACTGCTGCTAACTCACCACAAATGTGAGTATGTGACTATCCAGAGCTAACATTTAATGTAAATGTTTTAAGGAAACATCTACACTCTACAGTGTAGTTTTTATAGTAATTGAGAAATGTGTATAGTTGTTGGTAATGTTTGTGACGTACAATGTAGTAGTTTGAGTATACATTACAGATTACAGTATAACTATACTCAGTATAGGATAAAATCCAGCATAGGATAATTAAGCGACAATCCGATCCGACAATCCGAAAAAATATCTGATCCAAAGTTTAAAATCCGATCCGATCCAATGTTAATTCGGATCGGATTCAGATTGCCCTTTTCAAAATCCGAAATCCGAAATCTGAATCCGAAATATGCTAAATCCGATCCAGTCTGATCCGTGCACAACCCTACTTCAAAGAGTGGACCCTGGTCCACACACCTCGAGAACAGAATAGCGAGGTCGATGCACTCGCGAACTTGGGATCCTCGGCTGAAGAAGATGACATAGTCCCGGGGACTGTCGTACAACTATCAAAGTCGGTGATCGAAGAAAGCCATGCAGAAATCAACTGAACGAGTCTAACATGGGATTGGAGAAACAAGTACATCAACTATTTGAAACATGGGAAGCTCCCCAAGGACCTAAAAGAATCGAGGGCCCTTCAAGCCAAAGCAGCCCGATTTTCACCCGATGAGAATGGAACATTATATATGAGGACCTTAGACGGACCACTAGCAGTATTCTTGGGACCGGGGGACACCAACTATGTGCTACGAGAAATCCACGAAGGCACTTGTGGCAACCACTCAGGTGCCGACTCTTTGGTTCGAAAGGTAATCAGAGCAGGTTACTACTAGGATAGCATGGAAAATGACACCGGGGAGTTCGTTCGAAGATGCGACAAATGCCAAATATTTGCACCGATGATTCATCAACCCGGTGAACAACTACACTCGGTCCTATACCTGTGGCCATTCATAAAATGGGGTATGGTAGGGTTATTGCCTACGCTTCGCGCCAACTGAAGGTTCATGAAAAGAATTACCCCGTGCACGATTTGGAGTTGGCGGCAATTGTTCATGCTTTGAAGATATGGCGGCATTATTTGTACGGTGTATCTTGTGAGGTCTATACTGATCACCGCAGCCTGCAGTACCTGCTTAAGTAGAGGGACCTTAATTTGAGGCAGCGAAGGTGGCTTGAGTTATTAAAGGACTACGATCTCACTATTCTGTATCATCCGGGCAAAGAAAATTTAGTGGCGAATGCATTGAGCAGGCGGACAGCTAGCATGGGTAGTTTGGCCTACATTTCAGCTGAGGAGAGGCCTTTAGCCTTGGACATTCAGTCCTTGGACAATCGATTAGTGAGATTGGACCTTTCCGAGCCTCGTTGAGTTTTGGCTCATGTGGTTGCGCAGCCTTCATTATTGGGAGAGATCAAGGTTCGACAGTTTGATGATCCACGTCTGGCAGAGCTCAGGTATACGATGGTCCAGGGCAGGGCCAAGGAGGTTACCTTAGGCGAGGATGGTGTCTGCGACTCCAGGGTCGATTGTGTGTTCCTGATATTGATGGCCCGAGGGAAAGGATTCTAGCAGAGGCGCATAGTTCTCGGTACTCTATTCACCCAGGAGCGACGAAGATGTATCGTGATTTAAGGCAGCACTACTGGTGGAGGCGGATGAAGAAGGACATTGTTCAGCTTGGCTCGGTGACTTAATTGTCAGCAGGTTAAGTACGAGCATCAGTGGCCAGGAGGCTTGTTTCAGTAGATGCCCATTCCTCAGTGGAAATGGGAGCGTATCACCATGGACTTCATGGTTGGGTTGCCTCGGATCTTGCGGAAGGTTGACGCGGTTTGGGTCATTGTGGACAGACCGACCAAATTGGCGCATTTCATTTCTGTGGCTATTACTTACACTACGGAGAGGTTGGCTCAGATTTATCTTCGTGAGATAGTCCGGTTGCATGGTGTGCCAATGTCTATCATTTCAGATCGGGGTCCTCAGTTCATTTCGCACTTCTGGAGAGCTTTTCACAGCGAGATGGGTACTCAGATAGACCTCAGTTCAGCTTTTCACCCTCAGACTGATGGCCAGTCAGAGCGTACAACTCAGATTTTAGAGGATATGCTCCGGGCTTGCGTGATTGATTTCGGGGGACAATGGGACAAGTTCCTACCTTTGGCGATGTTTGCATATAATAATAGTTATCAGTCCAGCATCGAGATGGCCCCTTTTGAGGCTTTATATGGTCGGCGACGCTGTTCTCCGATTGGGTGGTTTGAGCCTGGTGAGGCCAAGTTATACGGTACAGATTTGGTCAGAGATGCCTTGGAAAAGGTGAAGATTATTCAAGAGAGGCTCCTTACAACACAGTCTAGGCAAAAGAGATACACAGATCAGCGGGTACGTGATGTATCATTCATGGAGGGAGATAAGGTTATGTTGAAGGTTTCGCCGATGAAGGGCATTACGAGATTCGGGAAGAAAGGCAAGTTGAGCCCTAGGTTTATAGGTCCTTTCGAGGTGCTGAAGTGGGTTGGAGAGGTTGCTTGTGAGCTTGCTTTGCCTCCAGCCTTATCAGGAGTTCACCCAGTATTTCA
>ML473461.1:33097-57194 GCA_005239535.1 Nicotiana rustica
GTATATATTTTTGGGGTTTTGGGATGTATATCTATGTGTATGTTTTATTTCGGCTTTGTATCTACTATGACTTTACCTTCACTCAAGGCTATTATCATATTAGTTATTATAAATGGGTAACCATGGACTTGTTTGATCGAGTGGGAAGGGTATCACTTAGTGAAAGTTATATCGGCTTGCCTAACCCCGCTGTTGGGCGCCATCGCGACCTGAATTGGGATTTGGGTCGTGACAGGGACCATGCAAAATAATCCTCATTAGCCTTTAAATAATTGACAAACGTACCTTTTTGTTCTGGAGTAATCTTTCTAACAATTTTAGGCCAACGTTTTCCTTTCGGGATTTTGTTCTGAGATGGGAACAACTTCGAGTTCTTCAGCAGTTGTTTTGATATGTTCTTCTTCTTCTGGTTCATGAATGAAATCTGGTTTGGAGTCTATGTCCGCATGTTCTGACTCATTATGTTTGTAGATGAGCCTCTGTTTGACAATTCGTTGTTTTTTCCGCGTCTCTTTTGTTGTCAAGAGTTATTGAATTAATATTCCTCGAGGTTTGTTGATCACCCCTGATCTTCCTTATTCCCCGTTTGGAAGGGAATTTTATTACTTGATGTAAAGTAGATGGGACCGCTTTCATATCATGAATCCATGGTCTTCCCAGGATGACATTGTAAGCCATTTCTATGTTAATGACTTGGAATTTTGCATTTTTGATGACTCCCTCAGCGTAAGTGTTGAGTTCGATCTCACCTTTAGTTATCACTGTTGAATTGTCGAATCCATATATGGCTCGAACCTTTGGAATCATAGTGTTTTCTACTAGCATTTCTTCCATGACTTTCATCAAAATAATATTGACTGAACTGCCTGGATCAATCAACACCTTTTTAACGTTAGTGTCATGAATGAGTAAGGATATTACCAGTGCGTCATTGTGTGGAAGTATTAATCCACCAAAGTCTACGTCATCAAAAAATATCTGTTCTTCCCTCATTTCTTCTCGAATTTGCTTTCCGTGGGTGCTCGTGACTTTTGATGTTAGTTGGCAGACTATCCTGTTTACTTCTTCTCCTCCATGTATGACATTAACAGTCCGTTTTAGGGAGAGTGGTTTTGGTGGCTCCTGCTTGTTTTTCATATATGCCTGTTTACCTTTATCACTAAACAAGTTTGTTAAATAGCCCTGTTTTAATAGATGTTCTACTTCACCTTGTAAATATCTGCAATCTGTTGTTCTATGGTCGTTATCATTGTGGAATTCACACCATTGATCAAGGTTCCTCCTGTTAGGATTAGCGCATTTCTTTTGTCCATTTAACTTTGTCTCCCATACTTCTCAGTATTGAGACGAGCTCAGTGCTGCCTACATTAATGTTATAGTGTCCAATTCGGGTAATATCCCAGAATTGTTCATCTCGATCTCTCCTGGATCTAGTTGAGGATGAGTTTGTATCTCTTCCCGAAAGTCTTGTATTTTCGAACCTGGGACGTAGGTCACGTCTCGAGGGTCCTAAGTAAGGATCATACCTGTTTTTACCTGACTTTTTCTCTGATTCTAGGCGTCTTGTTCTGTGATATTCTTCATCTTTTGATCGTGTAATTATATCCTCTTCAATCCTTAGTTTAGTATTGTACCTGTTGTATACATCATTCCATGTCGTGGCTGGGAATTCTCTTAGACTCTCTTTGAGTCGTCTCGTGGCTTCTGAACTTTTCTCGTTCAAGTTGCTTGTGAATGCCATGGCTGCCCAGTTGTCAGGCACCCTTGGTAGTTGCATTCTTTCCCTTTGAAACCTGTCTACAAACTCACGGAGCAATTCCTTGTCTCCTTGCTTTATCTTGAATATATCTTCCATTCGTTTTTCAACTTTTTGTGCACCAGAATGTGCTTTTATAAACGAATCTGCAAGTTCAACAAAAGAATTTATAGAGTTTTCAGGGAGAAGAGAATACCAGGTTAAGGCTCCTTTCGTGAGTGTTTCTCCGAATTTTTTGACAAGGACTGATTCTATTTCCTCTTTTGTTAAATCATTGCCTTTTACTCCAGTGGTGAAAGCAGTCACGTGATCACGTGGGTCGGTTGTTCTATCGTATTTGGGGACATCAGGCATTCGAAACTTCTTGGGTATAAGTAACGGGGCTGCACTTGGCTTCCAAGGTTGTTGAGAATACCTATCCACATCGATTCCTTTGATAATAGGCGAAACACTAGGGATTTGCTCGATGCGATCGTTTTGTTCTTTCATTTGCTTCTATGTGGTTAATAATAAATTTTGTAATTCTGAATTACTATTCGTACCTGGTCGTGTTTCAAGAAGTGTATTGAGAGTTTCATCCCTGGTTGAATCTGTTAACCCCGCTTGCAAATCTTCTACTATAATTGTATTATTCGGAGGCAGTGTTGGTGGTACTGGAGGTACTTGTGGTAATCCTCTTGCGAATTCTCGCAAAGCCTGCCCCACGTATTCAACAATCATTTGCCTTATTTGATCCGGTTCCACTGGTGGTTCATTATTGTTACGATTGTCATCTCTTTCAGGAAATGGTTCTCTCGAAGCTCGTGGAGTTCCTCGAGGAGGAGTTGAAACTGGGGTTTCATTTCTTTGCTGGTTGTTATCGTCATTATTGTTGACGTTGTTGTTGTTGGAATTCAACATGATTTTAAGGATATCGATTGGTAGCGAAAACGATGATTATCAGGTTCACGGTAACGGAACCAATTTGTTTAACCAAAGAATAAGATCCTTTGACTAAAGCTTAATTTAGGATAAACTCGGGTTACTGATAATCGAATTAGTAAAATAAAGAATAAAGTAGCAATAATTCCGAGAGCAATATGCAAAGAATAAAATAGCTTAGTATCTGAGAATTCAGATGTCCCTGTTTGTTACATTTTTATCCCATTTATAGGGATATTCTCCTAGAACAACGTTTGGATTTCTGCCATGATAGCCTATTTAATGACTAATTATTACATTAATGAGGCGTTACAATGGTGAATCGTAACTGTTATTTTAGGAGTTACATAACGTAAAATACATTGATTGCTAATCTTCGAATCTGCCCATTATTGCGTTCGGATTCGTTGTGACCGTGTCTCTTCTTCTTTGATGATCTTTCCGCAGCTAATTCTTTGTATTGACCGTACCTCTTTTATCTCGTGTCTCTTTGTATTCCCACGTCCATGTGTGATGTTTTATTTTGTCCGCCTGGTTGGCTGAGTCATCCAGAATTTGTACACGTATGAGGCTATTTTTTTTACCAATACACTTGGATTTTAAAGCATGCGTTGCACTCTTTTTTCTTTAGATCGGGGTTTATCCCAAAGGGGTTTTACCGGCAAGGTTTTTAACGAGGTAGCACTTATATGCTACCTAAGGAAAACTCAACAAGTATTCAAGGCTTCTTTTCTATCAACCTCGAATACTGGGGGGCATCACCCTCGGAGGTTACTTTTTCGAAGAAAGCAAAGCATTCTTATTATATCAAAACACTTTGTGCCTCAAAGAAGTCTACTATTTTCATTAAACGGCTCAAGGGACAAATACACCTGAACACTCGGGATTGCCTTCGACAATCAACATATCGAGTCATAAAAAACTCGAACTCATAAGACCTCAATGAGTCAAAATCGAACTCATAAGAGCTCAATCTCAATCTTATAAGACCTTAGTGAGGTATGCTCAAACTTATAAGACCTCAATGAGGCATATTCGAACTTATAAGACCTTAAAAAAAGGCATCTCCTCGATATTAAGGCCAAGGCTATATACTTGAACTTGTAAGACCCCTAAAAAGGCACACCCTCGATATTAAGGCTGAGGTCATCTTACTCGGGGACTGAAGGCTACGGCCAAATATAAAGACTACGATCATATGAAAAGGCTACGGCCAAAATAATGCGGCTCGGAGACGTCCGACTTCCGCCATAAAACTAAAGGCCTTCAAATACTTCAAAAAACATGTTAAATCAGGCTACCCTCGACATAAGCAAAGGGGCTTCGATAATATCATCTCCGAAGAATATTAAAGCTTCGAAAAAATCAGCCTTCGAGAGAACCTCACGAGGTACTCAATTATCGTCGCAAATCAACTTATAATTGAGGTTCCTATCAATCGATTCGTCGAAAAGTCGGAAAAATATAAAAACATGCCAAGGCATAACAAATTTTTTAAAAATCTTTAGCCGGAATGGGGAAAATTGTAGCCATTTTAGAGGTCGAATTGACCCAAAAAGCCTAAGGGTCGATTTGTAAGAGCCTAAGGGCCGATATGTAAGAGTCTAAGGGCCAACCTAAAGATCCTAAGGGCCAACTTGAAAAGAGCCTAAGGGACAATGTTTTAAAGACTAAGGGTCGATACCTAAAGAACTTAAAGGCCAAAGCACACTGTGCTCGAGACCTCACCTAAGATCGGACTTGAAAGTCCCGAACTAAAGCTTAGCTCGAAGATCAGACCCAAAGAAGACACTTATTATCGGTCATCGATCAAAGCACAAAACCTAAAGGTTTTATTTTGTAAGTCCAACACATCGGACTGATCGTCAACAATCAATAAATCTCATTTCAAAAGTAAAGGCAAGGCAGAAATTAACAACAAAGGTGAAATATAAGACTTTTTATATTAATGACGAGGGTACAAAAATATGTTTACAAAACTCCAACATGGAGCCTTTACAAAGGAATTAAAGGACGCCTAATCTATTGACAATGTCGCCTGTTC
This sequence comes from Nicotiana rustica, assembly GCA_005239535.1. Classification (NCBI taxonomy): domain Eukaryota; kingdom Viridiplantae; phylum Streptophyta; class Magnoliopsida; order Solanales; family Solanaceae; genus Nicotiana; species Nicotiana rustica. Next base: position 37,819 of record ML473461.1, read on the forward strand.
AGAGGCAGCACCCACGGGGACTACTACCTCAGAAGTTTGACCTTCAGAAGTCTGACCCTCGGGATTCTTTTCTCCCTCGGGGACTTTGTCTTCATCAACCCCCTCGGGACCAGCCTCCTCGTCAGCCTCCTCCTCATCACCCTCTGCATCAGCTTCATCATCGGAGGAAAGGATGAACTTGGCATCAGCCTCGTCTGCCTTAGCCTGCTCTATCTCCTCGGAGAGATCGAAGCCCTTAGCATGGATCTCCTTGAGGGTTTACCTACGAGATCGGAATCGGACGTAGTCATTGCTTCTTTGATCCCGGTCGGAGCCCCCTGTTAGCTCCATCTGAGCATCCGTAGCATATTTCAAATAGATGGATATCGTCTTGTCAGATGTGGTTTGTATCTCTTTGGCCTCGGCCCAGGCTTCTTCAACTTCGGCCTTAGCCTTCTTGAGGCCAACCTCGAGCTCGACTATCCTGCCCGCCTGAATCGAGTTGCTCTCTTGAGCATTCCAAAATTGGATTTCGATAGCGGATAACATGGCCAAAGCATCTTTTTTTTGCCACAACAAGGATGTCCATCTGTGCTTTCCATTTATAGAACTCATAGTTGACATGGGCAACCTCACCCCGAAGACGTTCCAGCATCTCCACCTTCTGCTGGAACTGAGTCATTTAAGTGTTAGCCTCCGAAGATGGGAGAGGGAACCCGTATTCTTTCAAAACAGAGGTTACCTGCTTCTCCAGCTTGTCCTCGTATTCACGAGCTCTGGTCAACTCCAACCGAAGGTGCCTTAACTCCTTTTCCTTCTTGTCACAAAGAAGCCTGAGAGATTTCTCCTCGTTTGAGGATCTACGCAGCTCGTCCTCACAGCGACACATCTCAGTCTTAAATTTGTTGAAGGCCTACAAAAAAGAAAGTTCGATTAGAAAAAAAAAGTATGAAGTCAGAAAAATAACAACGCTATTGAAAACTTACAATTGAGCAAAGACGTCGAGCCTCCTCAAAGTTCGAGACTGCATCTGCTGGTTCGGCTTCATCGACCCCAGTAAAACAACCATGGAAGGGGACGTTTTCACTCGGGGCTTTGCCTAACTCGGGCGTCTTCAGGTTTCGAGAGCACCTTATGGTATCTTTGGAGAAAGTCAAAAAAGATGAAGAGTGACCTGCTGCCACGGCCTCGGGGAGATCACTCGAGGTGCTCCGTTCGGGCAGAAGAGCTTCGAAGCTCGCCCCCTATGCAGTATTTCCCGAAATATGGGAAACAATCACTACCTTGGGTTACACGGGACCCTCATCCCTTATTCTTTGTGAATTCCTGTTGCGAGGCCAGGGGTCTCGGTTCCAGAAAGTTTAATAGCCTCATAAGGCTTTTTGGTTCAAGTTACCAACGTCTAACCCTCCGCCTCGTCATCATCGTCACCCATTGACCGGCGGATGAAGTCAAATTCCTCGACGACAACAATCTCTTTGCGTTCCCGAGCTGGATTTGCTTCACTTGGGGTGCCCTCGTTCCTTGAGGACCTTTTTCTCTTGTTATCCTTTTTGGCTCTAGATCCAAGGATCCCTCTTACTCCCCAAGAGGGGGTGGCCTTATCTCGAAAAAATCACCAATACTTACGATAGTGGAATTAGGCCACATAAAGAAAGGTATTTTTAGGGAAAATAAGGTTACAACATGTACCGTGGTGTTTCGCTTCCCACTTTCCCTTCGACAAATCCTTCCACTTTCGTTGGTCGTAAGACGAAGTGGCAGCCAGTTTGCGAGCCCAGTCCGCGAGATCGAGGACCGCATAGGCATCCACGGAACCTATGTGGAAGTAAAAAATGGAAAATTATGTGACGTCGGCGAAAGCTATGAAAGTTATAAAAAAGAAACACAGTAAGGTATTTTTACTAAAGTTCGAAGTTCCATTTCTCGGGAAACGACAGGAACTCCTTGGGAATAATATCGATGGTCCTCACTCGGATGAACCGGCTCATCCAACCTCGATCTCTGACTTCGTCGTTACTGGCGAAAAAGGACTTCGTGGATCGTCGTTGGAGTTTGATTAAACCTCAAAAATGTTGAGGATGATACAATCTGATAAGGTGGATAAGGGTGAACTCGATCCCGACCTTCTCGCCGAAGAACCTCATCATTAATATAATCCTCCAGAAGGATTAATGGATCTGGCCCAATGTAACTTGGTATTTTTGGCGAAATTCGAGCACTAGCGGGTCAAGGGGGCCCAGTGTTAAAGGGTACGTGTATACGCTCAAGAACCCCTTTACATGGGTCGTGATGTCTTCTTCTCGAGAATGTATCTGCAGAACGACCTCCTTTCCCCACTTACATTCTCTCCTTACAACATCGAGGTGTCCTTCCTTGATGGATCTAATATACCTCGATGCATGTTCCCGACGCCCGGGAACATCGAGGGCTTTCTCTATTGTAAAGTCTTTCTTCAAAGAAAAATTGTTCGACACGATCTCGTTTAGCGTCGGTAGTTTACCGCCGGTCGGATGGGAAGTAGAGGTGGAGGTTCCTTATTTCTAAGGAACGGATTTAGAGGTTTTCGCCATAGTTTCTTTAGAAAGAGAAGAAGGAAATGAATATAACCAACAGATTTAGGGCTAACACGGCGGAAGAACTAGCGGCAAAGGGAGAGTTTGTAAAGAAGAGTAAGTATTGTAGAGTGAAAAAGTTCTTAATAAGAAACGAAAGTGGATATATATAGGGGAAAGCGGCGATTGTTCATTGATGTGGATGACGACCGGCTCTAACGAGCACTCAATGCTTTTGGGGAAGAGAATCGCGTGACGCTTCAGTCATTCCAAATGTCTACGTCACAAAAATGATGTCATCGTCTAGGACCTCGGAAATTCAAGTTCGATTCTTATCATTTCATTCTAAGAAACGCGGGGACTATTTGTATACAGTCGAAATCAAGGGAGTCCGATTTCGAGGTTTTGCTATGTCGAGCCCGAGCTCGGAAGGCTCGAAGTAAGGATTGAGCCCGACCCCAGAATGTATACCTCTGGAGAGTGCATCGAAGGCCCAACACAGCCTACCTCGAGGCAGTGCAAAATTGATGGACATCATGGAAAGGCGGGAATTTCCCAAAGACACGTGGTTAGGACTGACAAGATCTGTAAAAATAGTACAAATCCGTACAAGGCCGTTATACAGTTTTACCTGTAATATTCTTTGTCATAAATAGATATGTACTATATTAGGGTTTCCCCCTCCTATATAAAGGGGACCCCAATCATTTTGTAACACATATAACTTCACTGCAATACAACATTCTACTCCACTTTTCTCGTTTAGCGTGCTCTACATTATTCCTCAGTTATATTGTTCTTCATTTACTGTTCTTCATTTATTGCTAAAGACTTACCTCGAGACCCCCGAGGTTACTGAGCTCGAGGCCCCCAGTTCTGTGACAATATTGGTTTGGCTATCACATTCTTCTTACTTACACTTATTATTTCTTGATTATTAACATATTTTTAGAACCACAAATCATATTTAATTGTTAATACCATTTTCGAGGTAAACAACATATAAATAAATAAATAAAATGTTAAAATATGTAGAAGAGTCATAAAAAGTGCTCGACATGTCTGCTTTTGTCATTTATTTCAACTTTATTAATTTAATTTGATTTTATTTCTTACAATGAATATGGTCCGGAGATAATATGTAACATTGTACTCTTCCATATTCAACACCCAATTTGAATCATATTAGTTTAAGTGAATGGTTCAGATAGCAGAGTCGTTGATTATACGTACTGAAAGTGTTATCTTTTAAATCAATGTCATTTTGTGTTCATTTATCTATTTGGCATGAAATTTACAATTGAAATTACCTTTTCATTATTACCCAAATAACTTGTCAGATTCAATGTTAATATATATATATATATATATATATATATATATTATACATTCGTCGACTATATTTATCTTAGGAGATTACGTGGAACGGCTATTTGTGTTAATTCTTTTCCGTTTTCAAGCCTTTTTTTGGATTGACAAAATTGCATCCGAAAATTCATAAAACAACACTTTTTCACCACTAGCAAGTGCACATGATGGTATCATAGAAGTAAAATTTGAAATTAATAAGAGTAAAGTCCAACTCACACTTGTATGAATCCGGAAAAGCCTACTGCAAAGATTATGAAATTGAAAAAAAATAAAATAAAAAATAAAAAAGATTACTCACCAATAGCCAGTACCATTGATTTTGCCACCATATAAACTAAGGCAATCTTTCAAATTAGATCGAGCTATGGATGTACCTCCACATGTAAATAAGTTGCATGTCTGAGATCGAGCTTTATGTGGATCACATAAATATCATACATCTGCATAACCAACTAATGCTGACTTGGATTCATTTGAATAAAATAAATCCATATCAATGGTCCATCGCAAGTATCTCAATATATGCTTAATACCATTCCAATATCTTTCTGTTGGTGAAGAACTAAATCTTGCAAGCTTACTGAGAAAGCTATATCTGGTCGAAAATTATTGGCAAGATACATTAGCCCCAATTGTACTAAGATATGGTATTTTGGCACCAAAAAGCTCTTCATCATTTTCATGAGGTCGGAAGGATCTTTATTTATATCAAGTGATCTTAAAACCATTGGGCTACTCATGGATGTGCTTTATCCCTATAGAATCGCTTTACGATCTTTTCGGTGTATGTTGATTGATGGACAAAAATTCCATCTCTCATATACTCAATTTGTAGACCAAGACAAAATCTCGTCTTTCCAAGATCTTTCATTTCAGATTCTTTCTTCAAATAGTCTACTACTTTTGGAAGCTCCCCAGGAGTTCCAATGATATTCAAATCATCAACACAGCGATTATAAAAAATTCAGATCCAGACCTTTTTATAAAGACTCAAGGACAAATTGGATCATTCTTGTACCCTTCTTTCAACAGGTACTCGATCATGCGATTATACCACATGTGCCCTGATTGTTTCAATCCGTATAAGGATTTCTGAAGCTTTATTGAACAAGTTTCTCAAAAACTTTTATATGCTTCAGGCACTTTAAATCCTTCAGGAATTTTTATAAAGATTTATTGTCTAATGAGGCATACAAATAGGTCGTGACAACATCTATTAGACGCATATCAAGTTTTTTATACACTGATAGACTTATAAGATACATGAACGTGATAGCATACACCACAGGAGAATATGTCTCCATATAATCAGCGTCAGGCCTTTGTGAAAATTTTTGTGCCACAAGTCGTGCTTTATAGCTAACGACTTCATTTTTATCATTTTATTTTTGCACAAAAACCCATTTGTACCCTACTGGCTTTATACCTTCAGGTGTTCGAACTATGGGTTCAAAGACTTCACGTTATCCAAGTGAAGTTAACTCTGTCTGGATAGCGTCTTTCTATTTTGGCCAATCATTTCTCTGTCTACATTCATCGACAGATTTTGGTTCAAGATCCTCATCTTGTTGCATTATTTCAACATCAACATTATAAGAAAAAATGTTATCGATAACAATATTATTTCGGTTTTAACTTTTTCCCGTTGAGACGTAACTTATTGATATCTCTTCATTCTCATTATTTTTAGGTACCTAGACCTCCCTCGAGGTCTTATCTTTTCTTACGTCTTGGGGCTCTTCTTGAGCCACTACCTCCGTGTTATGATCACTTTGATCATTTGCTCCTTTTCTTCTTCGAGGATTTTTATCTTTAGAACCGATTGGTCTACCACGTTTTAAGTGTGGCATAGACTCATTTGCTTTAATTGATTGTCCTACCGGGATATCAACTCGAATTGGAGCATTAGCAGCTGAAATATGTGACTTAGTCACCCTTGATAGGTTAGTGAATGCATTTGGCAATTGATTTGCAGTATTTTTCAAATGAATAATCTTTTGAACCTCTTGTTCACATTGATTTGTTCGGGGATCAAAATGAGACAGTGATAATGCATTCCAATCTATCTCCTATTTCAGCTGCTTATTTTCTCCCCCTAATGTTGGGTATACCGTTTCATCAAAATGGCAATCAGAAAATCTCACCGTAAATAAATCTTCAGTCATCGACTCTAGATATTTTATAATAGAAGGAGATTCATATCCAACATATATCCTCAATCTTATTTGGGGACCCATTTTTGTGCATTGTGGTAGAGCAATTGGAACATATATCGCACAACCAAAGATTCTAAGATGGAAAATATTTGGCTCTTGACCAAAAGCCAATTGCAATGGGAGACTTTATGATAACTTGTGGGCCTTATCAGCACAAGTGCTGCTGCATACAAAATAGCATATCCCCATACTGAAATGGGAAATTTTGTTCTCGTAAGCATTGGTCTAGAAATTAATTGGAGGCGTTTGATCAATGATTCTGCTAGACCATTTTGTGTATGAACATGAGCAACCAGATGCTCAATTGTTATCCCAGTTGATATACAATAATCATTAAAGGCTTGGGATGTAAGCTCACCAGCATTATCAAGACGAATTGTCTTGATTGCATAATCTGGAAATTGTGCTCTTAGAATTATTATTTGAGCCAACAATCTCGCAAATGCCAAATTGCGAGTTGATAGTAAGCACACATGTGACCATCTTGTTGATGCATCTACCAAAATTATATAATATCTGAATGGTCCACATGTAGGGTGAATGAGCCCACATATATCACCCTGGATACGTTCCAGAAATGCAGAGGATTCCATCCTAACTTTAATAGTTGATGGTCTAATAATTAATTTGCCTTGAGAACATGCAACACAAGAGAATTCCTTAAATTGAAGAATCTTCTGATTTTTCATTGAATGTCCATGTGAATTCTCAATTATTATACGCATCATATTAGAACCAGGATGGCCCAACCGGTCATGCTAAATAATAAAATTATCTTGCTTAGTAAACCTTTCGTTTACTACCGCATGTGCTTCAATCCTGCTAATACTTTTGTAGTATAAGCCGAAGGAAAGAACAAGTAACATTTCAAGCACATATTTCTTACCAGACATTATTGTAGTAATATAAAGATATTCAATCTTTTCATCATTTGTAGTCTCAGTATGATAGCCATTTTGGCGAATATCTTTGAAACATAATAAGTTTCTTTGAGATTTACTACAATATAGTGCTTCATCAATAGCCAAATTTGTTCCGCCAGGTAGTAATAAATTGGCTTTTCCAGAACCTTCAATTAATCTTGTACTACCAGATATTGTATTAACATTGGCTTCTTTCATTACCAAATAAGAGAAATATCTCTTATCTCTTAAAACAGTTTGTGTTGTAGCACTGTCCAGAAGGCATATATCATCTTTATTAATATTAAGTCCAACTGAAGACTGGGAAATTTTCATATTCTTCATAAAAAAATCAAAAAGTACATCATAAGAAATATGAAATACAAAAATAAAAAGAACATTAAGAAATACATTAGGAATGTAGAAACTAGCAACACATGATGCATTAGGAAAATACACTCAAGAAAAATAAACTAGTTGCAAACATAAAAAAATGACAACTTTTATTATAACTTCATTCCCCAGTAAGATGATTAGTTCTTCAGTCAATATCCTCAAAGAAGTCTCCAGCTTTTAAATGAGTAATATTTGCTAGGCTTCCAAAATCATCATCTTTATACGCAAGATGTGCCTCGGAATATTTTTTTGAGGGACTTCCTTCATCATCATTATTTTGAAAGGTCAAGTGTGCCTCCACATTATTTTCTTTCCTTCTGAGGGAGTCTTGATAAAGTTTGACAAATGATTTGGCGTACGATAAATGCGTGCCCAATGACCTTCCATACCACATCGGTGATACATACTAATTTTACCTTTTGAAGGATTAATCTGAGAACTCTTATTGCTCTCCAATTTATTTCCACCATAATGACGATAATTGTTTTGTTCCCTGCCACGTCCACGTCTACGAACATGTCCACGACCACGGCAATTATTTTGTTTTCTTTCAAACTTATTATATGTTGCTACAATATTCACTTTCGGGAATGAAGCTGATCTAGTGGGACGAGCTTCATGATTTTTCATTAATAGAGTATATTTTGTTATGCCACAAGTAGGAATGTGATTAACTCAGAATATTTCTTAAAACCTTTTTCACGAGATTGCTGTTGTAGCACCACATTTGAAGCGTGAAAAGTAGAAAATATTTTTTCCGATAAGTCCTCATCTGTGATAGTGTCTCCACATAATTTTAATAGAGAACTTACTTTAAAGATAGCAGAATTATACTTATAGTTTTAAAGTCTTGCAACCTTAAATGTATCCACTTATACCGAGCTTTTGGTAATACCGTAAGTTTTAGGTGGTCATATCGATCCTTCAAATTAATCCATAATTCAAGTGGATCTTTTACGATTAAATATTCAGTTTTAACACTTCATCTTCATGTAGATGATGACGAAGAAAAATCACGGCCTTCGCTTTATTCTAATTTGATGCTTCATTTCCTTGTATAATAGTATTTCCAAGCCCTTTAGTGTCAAGGTGAATTTCAGCATCAAGGACCCATGACAAATAATTCTTCCCCGTGTTCAAGTTCTGACAAAGTCGACATAGTAAAAATTGATCCGAGGAGGAGAATAAGCACAACTTAGAGATTATGGATTTGGTTAGAGTTTCATGCTGATAACGTGTTATAAAATAAAAGCAATTTAGTAAAATGTAAATAAGAAACAAAGATAGAAGAAGGACGATTTCCCTTCCTTTTGGTACGTCTTTACAATGTCATTTACATAGCCTTTTATCGACATAAAAAGCAAAGACCACTATAGTAAAATAGTGCAAAGGATGGACATAAAGTGAAAATCCATCGACAAACAATTCATACATGGACTTCATCCACATATTATTTACAACAAGGGTTTATTTCATATGAGTTAATCTATTTATACTATATTAAAAGTGGGAAGCGTTAAACTAGAAAATTGAATTACCTAAATACCCTTCTAAATAATTTAAAATTTCTAATTAAAAAAATTATATAAAGCCACTTATTTGAAGGGACGTAACCCTTCACTTAAGTTGCATACAAATGTTCATAATAGAGTTCCTTCCCAACATTGAACATATGATCACCAAACATCTGTAATCCAAATTAAAACTACAAGAGAAATGGAATGGCAAAAGAGTGCAGCATATATTAGACTTCATTTTATTGCAAAGTGATGAACTCTGTTGAACGCTTGGATTCATAACAAATTTTGGTGTTTATACAAGTGAGTAGTATAGCTTTTTGATCTATTAAAATACATGTATAGATTTTTACGGGAAGAAAAAGGATTTGATATTTGGTTTTTCAACAGCGTGCGGTTCTCACAATCAACGAATTAAACAATTTTATTTGTATACAATACTTCTGCTTCGTTCAACATGAAACAATTATTACTATTTGGAGTCCAAATATTATTTCCTTGACTGCACATTTTCAAATGTTTTCCTATACAAATGTTAGTTAGTATAGGATTGTGACACATAGTATTTTACATCTAATTCATAAACTTTAATTCGAAGAATAAGAAATTAACCAATGTTCAATTCCTAAGAGTTGAATGCAGATATTGTGATAGTGTAAAGTCGATTTACATTCTATCCGTTCATCAAGAATCCTTGTCGTAATGACAAAATTGCTTTGTTGATGTGGAAGGTATTCTTGGTGGAAACAAGTTATCTCCGAGGCGTAAAAAGTAGTAGAAAATAGCGAGAGAAAAATGGGTGTAGGCATATAAATTGAATGAGAATTAAATCCATAAAATAATTTGGATTATATGTTAAATTCAAGATATATTAGTTCAAATAAATTTATTGAGCTAATATAATTGGATTAGTTATATAAGTCCAACATATATAGATTAAATAAATAAGTCTTAATACGATTTAATTGGATTATGTATAGTATTTTGGATCAGTAAATATATACATATGTTATTTTGATAGGAACAAACAATCAAATATCGAAAAAGTGAATACTCTTACAATTGATAATGAAGCAAGTCAAGATGATTACACGGTAGTTACGAAAAGAGTGCAATAACCCAAGTTAAATTTTGATTATTTATCTATTCAGATGATATCCAATCATCTTGCCTAGATAACCACATTATCATATAACGATCCACATTAATCATTCAAAAAGTTATGCTTTATAATAATATCATTTTTTTAGTAATATTAATATTAGTTTACAAAAATGTATGCTATAGGACTTAGCGTAGCACGTGCCGAGAAACTAGTATGGAGAAAAGATGAAGGGATAGGAGAAGGAAAATAGGATTTCAAGAAATTGTTACTGTGTAAAAAGAATTCTTTATCTTTATGGTTTGTACTATCTGCTAAGAGGAGAAAACCGGTGCCAAAACAAGTTTCCTGTATTTTCAAAAATCAAAAACTGAAAGTGTTTAGATTAAATAAAGCAGGAAATAATCTAGTTTTGGATTAAAGCATATTTGATTGATTGATTGACCGAATTGTTGCAACACAATGTCCATTTAAGCACCTACATGAAACAGGATTTCAAGACCACTGTCAGGAATTTGCTAACAGAAATGCTAGCACAAATTATGCCCATACTCTACTACTTCCCGGGACTTCAATAAATAATTCACGGGTCATCAACATAGAAGAAAAGAGTAGACACAGCAAAATATAGGAAATTAAAGAAAAGAGTACACACAGCAGAATATAGGAAATTAATTCAAAGAACAATAGCTAGGCCTTCCTTCTTTGGAGGTACTATCGCATTCTTATTTCCGGGGAAAGCACTGTGAGAGACATCCACGAGGGCCTTGAAGCTGTATGGTTCGTGCATCGACAATTCTGACAAGACTTTCCTGTTCAGCTGTACGTTCTCCTTCATCAGCCCGTGCATGAAATTGCCATAATTTACCTAGAAATAGAGTAAATGTCAAACAAATGGAATTAACTCAGGAATCGAATCAAAAAACTATTTAGTAGATGACACAAAGGTGCTTTCTTGTTAACTTCTTGTGAGATGTGCTAATAAAAATCATTTAAGAACATCAGATATGAATAGATGACAGATAGAGTGATAATAAAGGCCAAATTCATGCCAAAACTCTCCACAAACATATTAAAGCAGCTCACTACAGTTAAAAGTACCCTGCTGAATCATCTCCTAATTAAGCAGCTGAACCGAAAGAGAGTTTCATATACTTTTGGTGCTGATAAGTTTAGGGGATAAAAAAGGAGTCCATCAGAAAACAGAAGAATGAAGAAAAGAAGATATAAATGTATCACAAAGCCTAATAATCTAATCAAGAAGCTTAATATATCACTCTCTTAGCAATCTTGTTCTACCTTAAAATATGTAAAAGAACAGATAGATTAACCCAATGCATCCGACAACATGATCCCCAAAAGTAATGAATTTCACAGTTAATATATTAGATGACAGCATGTACGGCTGCAAGTGCGGTACATGCAAAAACAAGCAAAGGATATCCGTGCCAGTTTGGAAGTGAAGTCACTTCGGGAACTTTTCATGTTACTTATGGATACCTTGCGGCACCTACAAAATTCATTCTTTTCTTTTTCATCATATAAGGGCAACACTGCAATATCTTCCAGCTATGAGCTATATATTTCATTGCCTGATTGGCATTTGGAAAATCAAACAAATATTGATTTGCAGACTTTCCACAATGCTAAAGAAGATAGAGAGTAGAAGATTTTTCTCATCTACCTAAGCCACCTCGGTGGCAGAGTTACCCGGTTCTTGTACCAGTGGAAGGTAACACATAACCGGTAAAATAGTCGAAGAGCGCTCAAGCAGACTCGGACACCAACTTTGTAAAGGAAAAATAGAGAGAATAGATATTGAAACACGCGAAAATCTCAGTGTTCTACTGCTATGCAGATATATTATTCCAAATACTTGGATGATGACCTCGGAAAGCAACTTGTAGGGTAAAGAGCTTGATTCTGCAAGATTTCATAACTGTAGAGTAGAACTTAGAAAATGTATGTTTTCTTCCAAATCCTCCACGTCCAAATCTCTAAAAGCAAATAGCGAAAGCTTAACAGGATCATGAAGCATAAAGATCGTCACGTTATTCATATCTATAAGCAATCGGGAAAAAACAACCATTCAAAAAATACAATGTTGCTTCTGAAAAATAGCAGAATATCTAAGATAAGAAACTATTAGATAATTTGTCTACCATGACATACTCCACTTTGATTCTGCAGCCATTTTAGCATTGAGAACTGAAACTTCGTTTCTAACAAAATCTCAAGTCAAATACCCCACTATAGCTGGTAAATATTCCTGAATTTCCTTTATAAAAAAGAAGGGGAGCCTTGGCGTAACCAGTAAAGTTGTTTCCATGTAACCGGTAAAGTTGTTGCCATGTGACCAGGATGTCACGGGTTCGAACCGTGGAAACAACCTCTTGCAAAAATGCAGGGTGAGACTGACCCTTGTGGTTCGGCCCTTTCCCGGACCCCGCATATAGCGGGAGCTTAGTGCACCGGGTGTTCTTTTTTCCTTTATCCAAACAAAACCCTGAAATTTCAAATGCATTTCATGGTTCATATCCGCTCATTTCATATTAATGTCCAAAAATTTCAGTAAGCACGACAAAATTTCTAAAATCCAGCAGCAGTACAGGATCAGAGACAAATACAATAGCATTTGTATTGACATACTTCAACAACAACAACAACAACAAACCCAGTATGTTCCCATCAGGTGGGGTCTGGGGAGGGTAGTCTGTACGCAAACCTTACCCTACCTAACAGGTAGAGAGGTTGTTTCCAATAGACCATCGGCTCAGGAAGGGTAATAAGAAGAAGTGGAAAGCAAGAAAGGAAGAAAGAGAAGAGAGAAAAATAGGAGAGATAAAGGATAAGTAGTACCAAATACTAGCAACAACGAATACCATACCTGAGGCGCACAAAACCACAAAACGTAATAAAAAATCTAAGAATATGAAAGGACATGCGTGCTACTAAGACTATCGATGAACAACTAAAACTATCCACTAACCTTCTACCTTAATCCTCGACTTCTACACCCTCCTATCAAGGGTCATGTCCTCAGCAAGCTGAAGTAGCGCCATGTCTTGTCTAATCACATCTCACCGGTACTTCTTAGGCCTACCTCGACCTCTTCTCAAACTCGTCATGGCCAACCTCTCACGCCTCCTGACAGGGGCATCAATGCTTCTTCTCTTAACATGTCTGAACCATCTCAGCCTCGACTCCCTCATCTTGTCCTCCATAGATACTACTCCCGCTCTGTCTCGAATAACTTCATTCTTAATCTGATCTCTCCTAGTAAACCCACACATCCATCTCAACATCCTCATCTCTGCTACTTTCATCTTCTGCACGTGGGAGTTCTTGACTGGCCAACACTCATCCCCATAAAGCATAGCCGATCGAACCACCACTCTATGCCCTTAAGTCTTGGCGGCACATTCTTATCACATAAAACACCGGAAGCGAGCCTCTACTTCATCCATCCCGCTCCAATACGATGTGCGACATCTTCGTCAATCTCCCTGTTACCTTGGATAATAGACCCAAGATACTTAAAACTCGCTCTCTTGGAGATAACTTGAGCATCAAGATTTACCTGTACATCTGCTTCATGGGTCCCGTCACAGAATTTGCACTCCAAATATTCTATTTTGGTTCTACTCAATTTGAAACCTTTAGACTCCAAGGTCTGTCTCCAAATCTCCAACATCGCGTTAACTCCGCTTCGCATCTCGTCAATCAACACTATATGTCTATATCATCGGCAAATAGCATGCACCAAATCACCTCCCCTTGGATGTGCTGCGACAATACATCCATCGCTAAGGCAAATAAAAACGGGCTAGGAGCCGATCCCTGGTGAAACCCCATCACCACAGGGAAATTCTCCGAGTCACCACTCACAGTACTCACCCGAGTCTTAGCATCATCATACATATCCTTAATCACCCTAATGTACGCTACCGGAAAGCCACTAGCCTCCAAACACCTCCACAGGACCTCCCTCGGGACTTTATCGTACGTTTTCTCAAGGTCAATAAACACTATATGCAAGTCCTTCTTCCTCTCCCTGTAGTGCTCCACTAATCTCCTAACCAGAAGAATCGCTTCCGTAGTCCAACGCCCCGACATGAATCCAAACTGATTCTCGAAAATAGACACACACTTCCTCTCTCCCAAACCTTCATAGTGTGACTCAACAGCTTGATACCCCTATAACTGTTGCAATTTTGGATATCACCCTTGTTCTTGTAAAGCGGAACCATCGTACTCCACCTCCATTCTTCGGGCATCTTCTTCGTCTTAAAAATAACATTAAACAGCTTAGTAAGCCACTCCAAACTTGCTCGCCCCGCGCTCTTCCAGAATTCCACCAAGATTTCATTTGGCCCCGTCTCTCTGCCCCTGCACATCTTACGCATCGCCCTTTCCACCTCCTCTACCGTAATCCACCTACAGTACCTAAAATCCCGCCGACTCTCGGAGTGCTCCAACTCACCCAGCACAATGTGTCTATCCCCTCCTCATTCAACAATTTATGGAAGCATGTCTGTCATCTTCTCCTAATAAGTGCCTCGTCCATTAATACTTTGTCATCCTCGTCCTTGATGCACTTGACTTGGTCTAAGTCACGGGCCTTTCTCCCTCACCTTGGCCAACCGATACAACTTCTTGTCCCCACCTTTACCCCCGAGCTCCTCGTACAAACAAGCAAACACCGCTTTTTTATCCGTCGTAACTACTAACTTTGTCTCTTTCTTTGCCTTTCTGTAGCACTACTCCCGGTAAGTACTTTTTTCCTCCTCGTTTGTCCTCTCTTCCAGCTTCAAATAAGTAGCTTTCTTAGTTTCCATTTTACCTTAAACCTCTCCATTCCACCACTAGTCCCTTCTATGACCCCAGGAGAGCCCTTCGTGACCCCTAAGACCTCTCTAGCAGCTACCCTAATGCAATTCGCAGTCGTGAACCACATACTAGACGCATCCCCCTACTCATCCAGGGCCTCATAGCCAACAACTTCTCCCCTAACTCCAGAGCTTTGTCCTTGGTCAAGTTACCCCACTTGGTCTTAGGTTGCCTGCACACCGCCCTCTTCCTCCTACTCCTCTTGATCTCAAGGTCTATAACTAGGAGCCTATGCAGGGTCGTGAGGTGCTCACTTGGGATGACCTTGCAATCAGTGCACAAACCTTTATCGCATTTCCTGCAGAGAAGATAATCATGTATTGGCATACTTCAAGAAGCCTTTTCCAAAACAAGCTTCCTTATGTCGAGAAGGTTCGGAGGAAGCATTTGTGTCCTAGGATTATGGGACTTAAGTCCTCTAACCATCTCTTTTCACTCCATGTTCCCTTTGCTTCTTTCACACCATGATTTCCAAAATTCACTCCACTGAAAGCTGGCTTCCAAAATATCGGTCTCTCTACAAGTGTGAATTTGTGGATATAATACAAGGTATTTTTATCAACACAGATGTATTATTATTTTCGTGTTTTATTTTGGGTCTATTAAAAATCCAAGATATATGTTGCTTCAGTTCAAAACTTGTGGATATGAACCTTCCTTCTACCCTTCTCTACAGGGTTCATAACTACTCCTCTTAAATACCAGACCTTGTTCACCAACTAGGACTTAAATGCTTGATGTGCTCTTACCACACAACTAGCACAATACTACTTCTCCATCTAACCAAAATCCTTGTGTCTAACCCTCAGATTTTATGAATTTCGAAGAATCTTTCAGTTTAAATCCAACTCAACATAAGAGAATGTGATGCCAGTAGTCTTCTCTTAGTAACCATATTCTTTAAACCTTTAAAATTCCCATTAACTTAAGAAAACCAAAATATGGGGTACATAGTTACTTAGTATATTAAAAGGTGACCTAAACACGCCTATTACAGGCTATTTTAAGTTGGGTAGCAAACTGCAAACGCATTCCTATCCCGTGAACAAAGTGATCTACATATTAGGTGTCAATAGCGCATTCTCATTTAATCAGAAAAAGTGCAAGACAGTAAGGCACATTCTCTACAAGCTTGGAAGCACGTTGACTGTCTATACGCTTATACGTAACTATGCCATGTTCTCCAGGCTCAATCTTTTTCAGTTGAGAGTCAGGGAATGACTTAATGATAATCCTTTGATATTCTTATTTAGGTTGTGTATCCATTCTACGCAAAACTAGAGTGGGTGTTTGCAAAGCATAGCTGGTAACTTGTCCGATGTCACATATTCGCCAGAGTATAGTCAGATAAAAGACTTGTTTATGTCATTCTTGCAAAAGACCTTCTATGCAGCCACTCTTTATTTCTGCCTGCTGCTAACTGGACCACTCAAAAAGAAATTACAAAGGACCGGATTAGTTACCCATTTCAAAAATGTTTCTTCAATTCATCACAAAGATCTAGATCCCTAAACGATTTTCACCAAATTCATCATAGACTCTTCACTTGCCTTTGACGCACCATGTCAAATGGGCACTACATAGTGCGTTTTTTGTCAGAATCCTTCGAATACACTGAAATATAGCTAAATATAGTACAAGATACTGAATTAACCGCAGCATTCACAAAAAATTCCTTTTACATTCACACAACAACGAACCAAAAAGCCATAAAATTTATGAATAAAAAATTGCAATAATGAGAAAAAGAATAAATACTCCGTGTTGGCGAGTTCCGGCGTTGATGCGTTGAATCCAGAGGGAACGCATGTCCCTCTTCTTGTTGCGACGGTCTCTGTAGGAGTATTGAAGCGCCTTCTCAACTCTTTCTCTAGCTATTCTTATGCAGTTCTTAGCTCTTCCTCTAAACCCTTTAGCTAACTTCAACACCTCCTTCTTGTTCATCTTTACCGCTGCTAACAGACGCTTTTGGGGTTTTGGGTTTTGTGTTGAGAAAATGTTACTAATATTTATACAAATGCACTTATTTAGTTTTCACCCTCATATTTCACGTATTTGTAACTCTTTGCACCCCAACTTTAATTGTTGGTACTTAGGGTGTGTTTGGTATAAAGGAAAATGTTTTCCATGTAAAATGTTTTCTTGGAAAACAAGTAGTAATCTTATTCATTTTCTGGTGTTTGATACGCAAATTAAGAAAAATAATTTCTCATTCATAAATAATTTTGATACAATAAACATGAGGCCATAAACTTTCAAACCAACAATCTTCCGAACGCACAAATTTCATAAACTTCTGAATCGCAAAACTTTCGAAACCGCGAAATTTCGAACCGTAAACTTTATAATTTCTAAACCCGTAAATTTCGAAACAGATAAACCTCTGAACTCATATCGTTGGAACTTGTAAAATTTTGAACCTGAAAACCGAAAGATGAAAAAAGTAAAACTTAAAATATATATATATATATATATATATATATATATATATATATAATATTTTTCTCGGGGGTAGGGGCAGGGGGTGGGGTACAGAAAAAAACACAATAAAAAAAAATAAAAAAAATAGTGCAGAGTGGGGGTAGGGGGGTGGGGTACAAGAAAAAAAAACAAAAATTTTCAAATTTAAAAAAAAAACTAGAAATATTTTTTTGCGGGGTGAGGGTGGGGGTGACGAAAAAAAATCTTTTTGGAGAGGGTATGGGGTGGAGTTAGGTGGGTGAGTGAGGGGAGAGGGTTGGTGAGGGTAAAGAATAGGGTGGGGAAGGTTGAGAAGGAGTTTTGGAAAATATTTTCGCTTCTCTTGATATGAAAAATATTTTCCTCTAATTGGAGGAAAAGGAATTGATGAGAAAAATATTTTCCAAAAAATTTAAGCCAACCAAACATAGAAAAATTGGAAAACATTTTCCGAAAAATATTTTTCTTCGTACTAAACACACCCTTAGTAGTTAGTAGTAGCTTGTAATGTATTACCTAATCTCCAAAGGCAAATTTGATACATGAGAAAGTCTATGAGAATTTCTTCATTGTAAAAGTAGAAATTATTGTTTCATAAGAAAAGAAATTTATCTTTTTACCATTTTAAAAATTAAGCGTGCGAAAATTTGTATTCTTTATATGAGATTAGAAAAATTAAAAGTTGAAAAAATATATACATTTTTACACCCTTCGATCTACTTTAATTGATATTTTGATTGTTTTCACACATATTAAAGAATATACATTTTATAACATTAACTATTCTTAATTTGTTTATTGAAACTATAACAAATACTCCGAAGCTCTTTATTCTAAGGATAACTGTGGAAAAAATAAACTAATTCATTCTTGATATCTAGAAAAATAAAATATCGTGGACCACAAAAAAGACTAAAAAATTAATTAAAGTGGGCCGGAAGTTTTAGTTATTAAATCGAGATTATATAATCTTGATTGACCCCCAACTGTTAAGAAGGAAGTGCACGTTTAGTCATTATTTAGATATGTCTTTACTCTTTAGCCACTGTTTAAAATGTATTTACTTTTTAGCCCGTGCTTACTAATCTTTTACCCGTTCGGACAAAAATACCCTTTTGTTAGATATGGGTACTATGTAAATATTAAGGACATGGTGTCCTTAACTTCATGAATGTTGTGTAAATATTAAGGACACAATGTCTTTAACTTCATGAATGCTATGTAAATATTAAGGACATGGTGTCCTTTAACTTCATGAATGCTTTGTAAATTTTAAGATAAAGTGTCATGTATTTGCACTTCCGTAATTAAACTTTAGGACATCATGTCCTTAACTTCATATGTATAGTGTAAATATTAAGAACACGGTGTCCTTAACTTCATGTGTACAATTTAAATGTTAAGGATATAGTGCCCTTAACTTTATGAGTGTTGGTAAATATTAAGGACATAGTGCCCTTAACTTCATGAATGCTATGTAAATATTAAAGACTAAGTGTCTTGTATTTGCACCTTCCGTTGTTAAACTTTAGGACATCATGTCCTTAACTTCATATGAGCAATGTAAATGTTAAGGACACGGCGTCCTTAACTCCATGTGTGCAATGTAAATATGAAGGACACCGTGTCCTTAATATTTACACATCACTCATGAAAAAAAGGTAAAAACGTCTTTTCATATTAATTTTAATAGAGTAATAATTATTTTTCTTCAGCATTAAAAATACTAAATAAAAAGTAATACCATATTAAAAAATGACTATCTCACGTAATTTCTACACTATTAACTAAATCATATATATACAATTTCAAATAGACCCTTTGCACTATTAACAAAAAGGCCTAAGCTGTTTGGGAGATAAAATGTAATTTTTGCAAACTAGAGAGGATACTTGCAAAGTTGCAATTCATCGAGGAAGAGACGCATTTTATACAAAACAAAATATTAATCATCCAATGTACTTAAACCCCCTCCCACCCCTCACCCA
>ML473461.1:57661-72398 GCA_005239535.1 Nicotiana rustica
CCCCCGCCACCGCCACGCCTCCCACACACACACACACAGAAAATGGAGGAAACACAGAAAGAATCCATCAAATCTGCATCCGAAGAGATCTCTAAAGAATTCAAAACCCTAATCAATTCTCAGGATTTGGATTCTTTGAAGCAATTGCAAAACCTCATGTACTTCTCTTTGCAACCTCTCATTCATTCATTTTTTTTCTTCTTATATATAATTTTCTTTGGAACATATCCGATGATAGAAGCTGTTCAATTCTTTCCTGAGTCTGAGATAAAAAGTCAATTTTGTTTCTTGACTGCTATTTTGTGATGTATCTGAACTTGTATTCATTTTTTACTCTGTTCAGTTCTTCCTGAGCATAGTATCTGCTACATAGGCATATACAGTTTTGGGTGGACCCAAGTTCGGTCTTTTTTATTCTTGCTTTAGATTCAATCATTGACTTATAATAGTCAGAGGTGTTTAATTGTTAAACCAGCTTTTGGTCACATATGGATATTTTTTAATATTTGGTAGTGAGAGGATTAGTTGCTAATGATGTGATTAGCTGATGGATTTGTGCGTTCTCTGTGCATTCGGTAAACCAGTCTCTAGTCTCATTACAGAGGCGGATATAGGATTTAAACTTTATGGGTTCAATCTTTAAGGTTTTAAGTATTGGATACATTGTATTTTTAAAGTTGCGGATTCATATCTACTATCTGTTGTAATTTTAGTGGATTTTTCTACATAATTTATGCTTTGTGCTGAAAATACTTGGTTCAAATGGACTGCTCTGCTACATCCGCCCCTGGTCTCATAGATGATGAGTTCTAGGTGTTGTTCCATCAACTTAGAACCAGCCTTTGGATGAATAAGTAATTTCTAAATATCAGTTTTATTACTTAATACATTATAAGCTTTCCAAATAAACATTGGCATTGCATGAGCAAATGTTCAGTGGGTGCGGCAACATTTCAAAAGCCAAAAGTTTTAATCTTTGCAGAAAAACACTATCTTCCGGAGTTGTTGAGTCTAGAAGGAAAGCAGTTTTACCATTTGTAAGCAATTAGATCCACGCATGCACAAACTTCTCTCTTTTTATGAGAATTAAGCTGTCAAAATTAGGATCCAAAAGCTGTATTCTCATTTGATTGGAGAAATTTTCCTTGAGAAGCTTTATTTCAGTCACTTATCAAGGGAAAAAAAAGATAGAAAAAAGAAGTTGAGACAATGCTTAGTAGCATAAAGTTGGAAACTCCTATTAAAGTTGCTGCCAAGAAGCTATAACACACCTTATGTCTTGTTTGAAACTCAAACTTCTGCTTGAGATATGCTGCCTCTGGAACTTGCTTAAAGCTTGTTTGCGACCATGATTTTGCATTGGTGCACTAAAGAAATTAGTTCCTTCAGTACTTTTCTACTGGTCATGAATATCAGCGTGTTCTGGAACTCTTTGGAGCTGCCACCTCCTTTAGACTTAACTTTCTGCCACCTTTGTGATAGCTATTTGTCATAATTCTGGAAGAGATATTTTACCATGTAATTTATCGGTTCGTTCAGTACTTTTTGTTCATTGTCTTATTGTCTTTCTTGGTGCCTTTTTTCACGATTACCTTATGTCTTGGTCACTCAAAATGCAGATTGGGACGTTTGCAGGACAGCAATGCAGTTCTTTCGCACTTCAATGAGTATTCAGAGCATTGTTTCACAGAGGTCTCGGCAGATTTCTCTAGAAATACACGTCTCTTAAAATCTATGAAGTCAGACCTTGATTACATATTTCAGAAGTTGAGGTGTGATCATCCTTTTCTTCCCTCTCGTTATCATCTTCTTTCTGTATTTCAATATCAGTTTTTGTTAAGTGCCTGGAGTAGCTGGATTTGCTGGATTATTCATTATAATTGCACCTAATAAGTCATCTTTACTAATTTGCGAAAGTCTAAAGATAAACTACTCTGTTCATTATTTAAAAATTTCACTAGAATCTACTCAACCTTTTGATCCGTGATCTCTGTGGCAACACAAAAGTATATTTTGCTTCCTTCTGATTTTCTTTTAAAAGATGTATTTTGCATCAAGGTCATCATATTCCTTTTCTTCAATTGTTGGCTTGTCGCATGTGATACTTTGTGCTACCGTTTCGGCAGTTTGATCCAACTCATGGTTTCAGTTTAAAATCCTCTTTGCGTAAGGTAAAATTTTTGAGGAATACAAAAAATATACTGTCGTAGTCTCCCACAATCAACTCAATCAACCATGCCTCAACCCAATTAGGCTCTGTTAATTCAGTATTTGCACATTTCAAAAATTCAGCATTCAGAGAATCACGCCTCGTTTTTTTTTAAAGATTAAGACGTCTGAATCTTAATACACATCTGAATATCAAGATGTGTGTTAAGATTAAGACATCTGAATCTGAATACACATCTGAATATATTAAGATGTGTAGTAAGATCTGAATAAAAATAATTAAGACTGTTTTATTTTTAACATCTGAATGCATAAAATTTATCTTTATTTGAAAATTAATAAACATAAATTCAAATAAAATATTAACTAATCTAATATTCTATCATTAAAATATATAGCTTTTTAAAATATGATAGTTGTTGGTGGTGATGGCTAACGAGTGAATGCCGACTAGAGACGGTGGTTGGTGGTAGTTTTGGTTGATGATGGTCGGTTCATGCTAGTAGTTAGTAGTGATTGGTAGCGGTGGATATTATGATTGAGGATGGTGGTGGTGGTGGGTGGTGATAGTAGTTGTGACTGAGAAAGGTGGTGGTGGGTGGTGGTAGGTTATAATAATAGGCAGTGTTGGCTGTGATTGTTGATGGTGATGGGGTGGTCAGTTGTGGTAGTTGAGGTGGATGAGTGTTAATTGTGAGTGAGAATGATATATGGTGATCAGAGTGGTGGGGATAGTGAGTGGTGATGGTCGATAATGGTGGGGGCTATAATTGAAAATGATGGTGGCGGGGTGGTGGTGGAGGTGGTGGTGGGAGTGGTTTAGTAAAGGTGGTGGGGGTGGCATGGTGGTTGTTGATAATGGTAGGCGGCGGCAGTAGTTAATAATGAAAATGTGATAGCATCTTAATGAAATTAAGTCTCTGTTATAGATCTTAATCATACAGACCTATTCAGACCCATTAAGTGGTTATGAAGTAAAAAAAACAAACACACTTAATGATTAAGATCTGAATAATTAAGATTCAAACTTTATAAACAAATGCACTTAATGTCTGAGATCTGGATGATTAAGATTCAGACCTCCATTAAGTGCAAACAAATGAGGCCTTAGTCTATTTTCATACTGGCCCTCAATTTATTGAAACCCTCATTCATCTAGGCTTAGACCAGCTATGTTTAAGAAGCTCACATAGCAGACTCAGTTTCATTTCCCACAACTTAAAAGAACTTGATTCAAGCATTAGAACTGCTAACTAGGTGAGGCCAAAACATAAACTGCATAATGACTTTATGTTAAAATCTAGAAGTCCATTTTCATTATTATCAGCATTTTGATGGTACTATAATGTTTTGAGAGAAATAACAGGGCGCTATTAGACTACTGGATCTATTTGCCAAATTGCGAACTACTTTGTTTTGTGATTTATCCAATTATTCCTATTTTACTTTTAATGTTTGTTTTCCGTTTTCAGGAGCATGAAGGCAAAAATCATGTCAACCTACCCAGATGCACTTCCAGATAATACAACAATTCAGGCACTTGATCAAAGGCCTGATCTTGAAATGCCACGATAAGTTTGGTACTGTAAATGTTTGGGATATGTTGCTTCTTCTATTTCTTCCATTATAGATATGGATAAGTTGGTTCAGGGTGGATACTTTATGATAGAGCTCAACTGTTTTCATCTGATAGTTCTGCAGCTGTATATTTCAAAGCGTGCTATGATTAGTTGTGGTCTCTCTTGAACAGTAGTTCTAATCTGATTTGTGCTTTGCGTGAACCTTTTTGGAGACGAAGCACGGAGCTGTTTATTATAAGGATTCTGAGCCTCCCAGTAAAACTTTGATTGATGACATGAAAGAGCATATATTTCGGTCTAGGAATGAAAATGTATGCCTTGTTATGAGAATTTTTCTCATGCTTATGGCATTTTTCATCTCTGTACCCTTTTGGCAGCGGGGTTGAAGGATAACATCGAGCGAAAACTAGCTGGCTATTTTAAACCCAGTGCTGATTGAGCTTAGAATTGTAATGCCTCAAAAGAACCTAGTACACGATTAACAGATTAATCTGATAGAGCTTAGAATAGGATACAATCCAATAAGAAGAGACGATCCAAACAACTCCTAAATGAACAAACAATTAAAAAGTAGAAATTGCATAATACAGCTCCTTTTTCTTTCCTCCTTCATATTCCACCTATCTGACTTGCTGTCTGTTCATCAATTTGAAAAGACTTGGCAAGAAGATCAACAGGAATAGCTGGAGTGGATACAAAACACGCAGTAGAAACACCAGTGAGTTCAGAGTTTTGACTGCTAAAAGCTGAAAGCGCAACAGCATGAGCGTCTCTTACATTTCGCTGGAAATGGACCAGACCTTGTGGGAAGACGAAAACATCACCAACTTCAAGTAACTTTGGGATGAGACGGTTCTCAGGGTTGGAGGTAACAAATCCGACTTCCAGACAACCCTCGAGGACTAGCACCATCTCCGTTGCACGAGGATGAATATGAGGAGAGGTTAATCCAAATGGCGCGAAATCTCCAGTGAGTCATTGTAATGCCAAGTGTGTTGAGTCCTGGAATGGTTGTCTTAATTAGTCCCTACGTTTCCAGATGGGTTTGATGTGTTGCCTGCTATGTGCAACCCACTGAAAAAGAAGTCATCTGCTTCCACCAGCTTAGGGTCCTTGCAAACTTTCCCGTTCACATGTACTGGATATCAATTCTTTTACAGAGTAAGCACATATTCACGGATAACGAGACTCAATGTTACTCCCTTCGTTTTATTTTATTTATGTGAAGCTAGTTGATTGGGTTTGGAGTTCGAGAAAGAATGCCTCATTATTGGAATTTGTCGGTTTACATGTGACTGTAAAATCAGTGTAAATGGAAAAATAGGAGGTTTAAAGTTAAATTATTTTTAAATATAAAAAGGTGTCAAGCTTTTTAGGATAATACTAAAATTAAATAGCGAGACATAAAAAGGAACGAAGGACAGTAGAAAGTAGCATATATACCTGAGCTTGTGGAGTCTGCTGCACAAAAATCTTGAAGTGGACTTGGGTCGGATGCTAAAGTCACTGAACATATTCCAAACAATAGCTCTAACAGGCGGACTCAACATTTGAAGGTAGGGGTGCACTTTTTGATTCAACCAAAATTTATTTGCTATATAAAGTGTCACTACTAATATATATCATTATTTTTTAAAGACATATACATGTATATATAAAAAAATTGTCAAACTCTACGGGTGTCGGTGACCCCTCTCGATATAGTGTAGGTCCGCCTATGCTAACACAAAGAACCTTAAAGCCATTTCAACATATATTTTTTTAGCTTTAGAATTAATGAATTGCTTAAGTTGCATAAAAGAAAATGTCGCAAAAGACTGTAATCATATCATATTATACTAAAAGTAGGAAGATCCTATGATTTACAAATGTCCTTTACAATGTAAGTGACCATTTAGTCTTTGGAAAAAGGAACTTTTCATTAAATGATTTCAATCTTTTTATGATATAACATGTTTGTAGAGAATATATAATCCACGTATATATCTTTCTTCAATTACAATTGTTATTGTACTCTTTTAAGTATCTTGCATTTTTACACTTAGTTCAATTAATCAAAATCTGAAAGCAAATGAAAAGACAAGTATGTATTCATTATTAGTCTTCTAAAGAAACTGGTGTCTCTTGCATTTCCCAATGATACACGTTCCTTCCGCTCCTCAAATATATACATCATCTTTTACTTTTCTTCTAATCACAATACTATCGCGTTTATGAGGTATTTCTTCGTGCAAGTTCTTTTAAGCTCTTTTTTGGGTCAATTTTGCTTCTTACTTATCATTTATCATATTGTTTAATTGATGCTTAAGAGTTTGATCTCTCACATGAAAGTAAAGAGCTGAAATTTTGAGAAATAGGCATACTTCTATCTGAAAATGCTTTAATTAGGACCTAGAACTGTTAGTTCAATCAGATGTAAAACTTTTAGCACCCAAGTAGATAAATATATCTACCCGTGCTTCTATAATATTGTTCATTTTTCAATGTGAATATTGATTTTATCACAAATGACAAGGACTTTGGCTGGTGATGCATGATGAGACTCTGGAAAAGCTGTAATATTAATCCTGATACTTAAATATGGTGCTGGATAATATCCTATGGATTAACTCAGGGTTGTAGAGTTGACGTCACTCTTCACTACGTTTTAATAAGATGAAGGTAACAAATAAACAATGCCCCTTCTGTTCGTCTTCACTTGCTACTCTTGCCTTTATGTACACACACATATATATATATATATTGCTTTATCCAGAGATATTCATGCCTTTCATATGCAATTATAAAGCAATATTTCATTCACCACCACTGGTTTATCGTGAAAATGTCATAGGGCCCGGTCATAGATGGTGATGGTCTCACATTGCAAAACTCTGAGAGGGAAGTCAGACGATATGAAACCTATATATTCCAATTGTTTTTTTTTAATTACAAGAGAACTTGCTTAAATTTGGACAAGAATATAAATGTGATGATAAGTAATTTTGGTGCAACTTTTGTTTTCGCAGTATGTTGTGATAATATTTTTTTATTGGCTTTGCATCAATGTCAATCACTACTCAATCCAATTGGATGGACATCCATCTTTACAAAATCTTGCTTGCTAGCTTATTGATGCATTATTTCTTGAGTTGGTGATAATAATGATTTTTAAAGTGCATGCATTACCCGAAGCCTTGTTCAACAAAATTTCACGCATGAATTCTCCTCGAGCTCGGGATAAAGAATCTTTAATCGATAAAATGCAAAAATATTTTGCAAAATATACTAGCTAAGTAGCAGTATAACACTTTGAATGGTTTGAAAATTTCTCTTAAGAGTGATTTAGATCAATTACAATATATGTATTAACTTTACTTTTGCGTATTGAGCCATATTTTGGGAAAGTTAACTAATAAAATGCCAATCCAATATGTTAAAACTTAAAACATTATTAACACTATACGCTTCAAATTAAATCATAGTATAAAATTACACATTATGGCACATATTAGAAGAAATTTTCAACTATTTATGCAAAATAATTTTAAAAACTCATGACCAAGTTATAAGCTTATGTCAAATAGTTTAAAGTTTTCAAATTAGCCAAATTAATGGTAGGGGCTTAGCATAAGGTGAATTTAAGGATTATTTCAAGGTGTATTTTGGTAACTCAAGAATAAAACTATTAAATCAACCTAAAAATACGCATTTCAGTGATGTCAAAAACTAGTAGTATATAATGTGGCAAAGGGAATTAAGTTAACGGATCTATGTGTCTTCTTATGTATCCTTAAACGTACGTAACAGAATGAGTTTACTGTCTTAATATTTCTTATCGTTCCAAATGTAAGTGTGAGAGTAGTGACGAATGATTGATTCTTTTTGTCTGATTTTATATGGATGGTAATCTTACCGCCGAACCTTTGTTTATTTCTTCCTTAAGTATTATATTTCTTCTTTTATATATAAGCGTATATCTTTTATTTGGGAGTGGCTGAACTGTGGAGATATGGAATTGAATTTGAAAAGAACTATTGGAATTTCAAATTTCAAACATTTATATATGCTTTTATTTTTTAATTCCATTTTACGTGATTTTAATTCCTAATAATGATGTAGGAAAAGTGTTATTAGGATTTATTTTGTTTAATCTTTTCAGATGAAAAACGAAATTGAGCAGCATCACTTTTTTTTTTGTTCAAACAATATATATATATATATATATATATATGAAGCAGCGGCTAGCACGCTAAGCTAAGATCAACCAATGTTCGAACACAGAACCTTTCTTTCTCGGTCGTCTGTCTTAATAAGTGGATTCTGATTCATGCAGTCGTTCTCTGCTGCATTGATCTTTTCACTCCCCACTCTCCACCATAATAAAATATTTTCACTATATCTCAGGAGTAGTCAAAGGAAGTACGGCGGGTCCGAGTAGGAAGAAATTATATATATATATAAGAAAAGCGTACAATAGATGTCTAGTTGGGTGACTATTACAAGATACTATATTATAACTGCTCGTAATACTAGTACTAGTACTTGGTGTTCATACCATCAAAACAAAGCCTCCTCTCTAAAATGTTGCCGGTGCAGCTCGCAACTTACCCTATTTAATTTTATGATGCTCTTTCCCTAGCACATTACTGATACGTTTATCAATCATATAATCTTTCAACGTACGTATATATTAATACATGGCGCATAAGATGAAATGATACATACACGATTAATGTTTTGAAGGGAAGTCTTGTATGGTCGAAAACTTCATTTCATGTGTTTGACCCGATCAACTATAATAAAGCCTCGGATGGTAGTGACATGTCGATACGATTCTAAAAGGTCGAGGTCGAAGGTGAATGACGACGCGATGCCGATGTCAAACCGGATTGGCAGAAGACGGAGACGATGACGAGCACCCATATTCAGCACGAAGTGACGACCAGTCTTAGGATTTAGATTCCCTAAAAAATATTCTATGGATCTTCCCTTCTGTTATACTTTCTAGGGTTTTGTATGTGCCCTTATAAATAGGAATAGATGTAGTTCAAAGAGGGAATTGGACCTTTTGTAAAGAATTTTATCAATATTCTCACTTTATTGCATAGATACAAACCTTGACTTTACACTTATTTTCTTTTATCATTCTCTCCCAATCCAAGAAGGATTGGAATACAGATTGGAATACAAGGTTGCTCATCATCCTCCATCATTGCCAGAAAGTCATTTGAAAATCTCACCTTTGTCCGGTTGTCTTTACTCCATTTACTATTTGAAAGTCATTTATTATTATTTATTGCTATCTTTTATATTTCTAAGTCTTTATTGCTCCATCATTACTCCAAGATTTTCTTCTTCAACATTACGTATTAAATATTCGCCCTAAAGGGCTAGATCTGTCGTTGAATATTAACATTGGCTAGGATTAACCCCATTTCTCAACAAATCTAATTGTATAAAATCAAGATCTATTTTTGGGTCATGCAAGCCTTGAAACAATGGTAAAGTAGTCTTCGAGTAATCTATAGGGCACGCGTTCGAGCCGTGAAAACAACCACAAATGCTTGCATTAGGGGTAAGTTGTCTACATCACACCCCTTGGGGTGCGCCCCTTTCCCTGAAGTAATGGAAAAATGAGAAACTAGAAGAATTTTCTGTGTGCATTAATTTATGTTCAAGGCACTGTATTTATATAATACTAAGCTATGTAAAAAAAACAGAATCCTAGACAACTGTCTAAAATCTATTTGCTATGAAACAACAGATTAACTAAATTTTATTCTTTTCTATCTTATCCACACGTTTCATAATATTGGAATCCAATGTGGTACAATTGTCTAACTTATAATCTTGAGGGTCCGTATTTAATCCATCAGAAACTCGTTCAAGGGCTGATATCAAGTCACATGTCAAAGCCAAATGTGTAAATACATCTCTTGACTTACATAACTCCGAAGAGTTGCCTAGTTTTGTCTCAAACCCTATAGATGTCTTCCATGGCTTTGATTCTTCACCGAGGCTCTGTATTTCTTCTCTTGAATAAATTGAATCAGGGGATTTTTTCTCAACATCCCCCCTTAAGTTGGAGGGTAAAGAAGTTACACCCAACTTGCCGAGTAGAAATTTTTGTGAAGGTCATGACAATGATTTGGTGAAGAGATCTGCCAGTTGAGTCGATGAAGGTACATATGAGTGATTAATCAACCAAGAAATGACTTGTTGCCGAACAAAATGGCAATCCAATTCCATATGTTTCGTTCTCTCATGAAAAAGGGATTCCGAGCGATATGAATCGCTGCTTTCCTGTCATAGAGAACGAGTATCAACAAAGATGGTGAAACAGAATTGTCGCTGAGAAGACGAGTGAGCCAAGTCAGTTCGGCAACTACTCGACACATGGAGTGATATTCCGCCTCAGGGGAAGACAAAGATACAGAGGTTTGTTTCTTCGATTTCCAAGAAATTGGTGAACCTCCAAGAGTGATATAAAAACCACTTACAGATTTCTGAGTCTCTGGGCATGAATCCCAATCGGCGTCTCAAAAAGCAAGCAAATCGAGTGTAGCATTTGAGTTTAAGATGATCCCCTGACCTGGATCTGAGCGTAAATAACGCAACACACGAAGTGCTGCCGAGAAATGTGAAAGTCGGGGACTTTGCATATATTGGCTCAACTTCAAGACATCAAAAGAGAGATCGGGTCGAGTGTGGTTAAGATAATTGAGCTTCCTAACAAGGTGTCTGTAGACAGTAGGGTCTTGACACAAAGGGCCTTCATCTGCATATAACTTGGAGGATGACTCGAGGGATGAAGAAACACAAGGCAATGCAGAAATGTCAAACTCCTTTAGCAAATCCAAGGTGAATTTCCTTTGACAAATTATTATGCCCAGTGCTTCCCTTAGAATTTTCATACCTAGGAAATAATGTAAATGTCCTAAATCTTTGACCTTGAACTCTGAATTAAGAAAAGATTTTAGTGTTGTGATTTCCTCCTGATTGTTGCCACTAATAATGATGTCTTCCACATGAATTGCGATAACACAAATTAGATCACCCTGCTTTTTACAAAATAACGAATAATTGTTGAGCGAAGATGAATATCCTTTGAAACTCAAAGCCCCTGCAAGCCGAGCATACCATTGCCGGAACGCTTTCTTTAAATCATATAAAGATTTTCAGAGCAAAAACACATCATTAGGGCTAGGAGAGGATATACCTGAGGGAAACTTCATAAAGACTTCTTCTTGCAAATCCCCATGAAAAAATGCATTGTTGTCATGACCCAAAAACTACCCTGTCGTGATGGCGCCTATCGTAGTACTAGGCAAGCTGACAACAAAACAAATTGATATTTCATGCTTAAGAGATAATTCAAAGTTATTCATTATAAAACTTCGTAAAGGAGTTCAAATCAAAACAAAAATGCGGAAAAGAAAGCCCGACATAGGGGTTTCACTAGTCAAGAGAAACTACTACAACTGTATGATAATATCAAGACTAACATAGTCTGCGATTAATCAAATACAACTAAGGGAAGATAAGGAGGAAGAAAAGCAGGGCTGCGATCGCCAGACAACTACCTTGCTTTCTCCGAGAAATCTACAACCAGAATAATCAACAACCGTTATCGTGTCCAGAAACGCTTGGATCTGCACACAAGGTGCAATGAGTAACATGAATATTCTAACTCAGTAAGTAAGATTGAGAAGCAGTGACGAGAAAAAATTAAAGTACAGTTCATATAAAAAAACTTAGTAAAATACAACATACTTTAAAACCAGAGTTTGAATTAAATTAGCTCGTTTAAGTCCAGTTCCAGTGAAATCATTTAAAAAAAACATCTTTAAGCAATTTTCAAACAAAGGCTCAATGCAAAGGTGAGCAAAATGATGAAATCATATACAACCTCTCGGGCAAACATCACTCATATACAACCCCTCGGGCAAACCTCACAATCACTCATATACAATTCCTCGGGCAAATCTCACAATCACTCATGCCTCCCAATCACTCTGCACGGCACTCTGCACTCGCACTCAGTAGATACCTGTGCTCACTGGGGGTTTGTACAGACTCCGGAGGGGCTCCTTCAGCCCAAACGCTATATCAATGCCCATCGTGGCAGAATCAATGAAACATGTTGCGGCGTGCAGTCCGATCCCAAAAATATCCTCACAAATTAGGCCCTCGGTCTCACTCAATGATAAACATCTCTAACCTCTCGGTCTCTCAGAAATCAAAGTATTCAACCCCAACAACATTTATGTGATGCATCAAAATAGAGTAATAGAGACCGAGTTATGCAGTAAATATGTATAAACATGGCTGAGTATAGATTTTCATTCAAAACAATGAGAGGACAATAAGAAAAGACCTCTAAGGGTCCAAACAACACGGGCATAAGGCCTAAACATGGATCCAGTCTGATTTTCATCATTTCTTTCTAAAACACGTAAGAAGCATGTAGTTTCAACAAAATATTCAACTTGATATCTAAGGATATTGAAACTATAACAAATACTCCGAAGCTCTTTATTCTAAGGATAACTGTGGAAAAAATAAACTAATTCATTCTTGATATCTAGAAAATTCAAATATCGTGGACCACAAAAAAGACCAAAAAATCAATTAAAGTGGGCCGGAAGTTTTAGTTATTAAATCGAGATTATATAATCTTGATTGACCCCCAACTATTAAGAAGGAAGTGCACGTTTAGTCATTATTTAGAGATGTCTTTACTCTTTATCCACTGTTTAAAATGTACCAAACCACGTCCGAATGACCTCTAATTTTACACACACGTCGAAAATGACACCACGAACCTATCCCAACTTCCAAAAATCCATTCTGACCCCGATATCAAATTTTCCACCGCCGACCAAAATCGCCAAATTTTCAACTTTCGCCAATTCAAGCCTAATTCTACTACGGATCCCCAAATTATATTTCGAATGTGCTCCTAAGTCCAAAATCACCTAACGGAGCTAATCGAATCATAAAAATCCAAATGCGAGATCGTTTACACATTAGTCAACATCTGGTTAACTTTTCCAACTTAAGCTTCTAAATAAGAGACTAAGTGTCTCATTCCACTCTGAAACCACTACGGACCCGAACCAACCAACACGATACGATAAAATACAACTGAATAACACAAAAGGAAGCACAAATTGGGGAAACAGGGCTATAACTCTATAACGACCCAATCGGTCGTTCCGAGAGTTTAGCCATGTTCTCCCATTTCTCATTTGTTTTGTATTGTTTAACTCATTTATGTTGTGTTGGATCGGTTGACTCGATTTCGGAGTGTTCGTGGTGAGAATTTATACACTTAGTCTCTTAAATTGGCTTAATAGTTGGAAAAGTCAATCGGGAGTTTACTTATAGGTAAACGACCTTGGAATATAGATTTTATGGCTCGGATAGCTTCGTTAGGTGATTTGGGACTTAGAAGTGTGTTCGGAGTGTTGTTTTGAGGTCCGGAGTAGAATTAGGCTTGAATTGGCGAAATTGAGTTATTGGCTATTTTCGGTCGGCAATGGAAAATTAGCTATCAGGGTCGCAATGGAATTTAGAAAGTTGGAACAAGTTCATAGATTCATTTGGGATGTGTGTGCAAATTTTCAGCTCATTCGGGCGTGGTTTGGTTGGTTTCGGCATCGTTGGCGAGTTTTGGAAGTTTAGAAATCTTTAGGCTTGAATCATGGATTTATTTGGTGTTTTGGCGTTACTTTTAGTGTTCTGAGGGTTTGACTAAGTTTGGATAAGGTCGTGATATGTGTTGGTATTTTTGGTTGAAGTCCCGGGTGTCTCGGGTGGTTAACGAACTTGGTATTTGTTTGGCAACTGCTGAAATCTGGTATCATTTGTTTCTGATTTCCTTGAACGCGGTGGCAGGAGTCCATTCGCGATCGCGTAGGCTTATTTGTAGGCAGGGATGAGTTGTTCTATGCGGTCGTAGGGTCAGGGATGCGATCGCGGAGTTTTGTGAAGTTGTGCATCTCGAACGCGTGGCTGAGGCCGTGTTCGCGTAGAAGGATTTGGAGTGGCAGTGTGGTGAAGGAAATTTCTCTATGAGATCACATAGAGCTGACCGCGTTCGCAGTGTTGTGAGGGAGTTGTTTTCCGCGATCGCGTGTGTGTTTCTGCGATCGCGTAGGGTTATTTTGTGGGGCAGCATTTTTGTCCTTCGCGATCGCGTGAGGTGTTCCGCGATCGCAGTGAGTAATTCCCTGGGCAGTAAGTTTATATTAAAAAAACGAGAGTTTAAGTCCAAAAATCATAAAATCCATTAGAGAGCTCGGGAGAAGGTGAAATTTGAGGAGATTTTCAGTGGAGTTATTGGGGTAAGTATTCTTCACTCACATTTGGTTTAATTTCATGATTTAGTCTTGATTTTCATCATCTAATTTGAGATTTTTGAGTGGAAATTGGGGAAAATGGGAGTAAAGTTTGAGAATTTCTTTTGATGATTTGAATGGGCAATTGAGATTGGATTTTGATGTTCTTGGTATGTATAGACTCGTGGAAGGATAAGGATTCTAGTTTTGTGATTTTTATCGAATACCTAGACGTGGGCCCGGGGGTCGGGTTTGGCCAATTTCGGGATTTTTGGTTGAATTTGATAATTTTCGAGTGGGCTTCATTCCTTAGCATATATTAATGATATAAATCTAATTTTTGGTAGATTTGGAACAATCAGAGGCCAAGTCTAGAGGCAAAGGCATTGTGGGCTAGGATTGTAGCCGGTTTTGAGGTAAGTAACGTTTCCAAACTTGGTTTTGAGGGTTCGAAACCCCGAACTATATGCTTTATGATTATAATTAAGGTGACGCACATGCCAAATGACGGGTGTGCGGGCGTGCACCAAGTGATTTATGTCCTGGTTCATCCCATGACACCCTTTAGTGATTATTCCCTGATGATATCTGTGCTTCTATCAATGTGAATAATGTGAAAATGTTAGAAATCATGATAAAATATATATTAAGGCTTCACGCCGA
>ML473461.1:77075-92320 GCA_005239535.1 Nicotiana rustica
TTTTTAAATGATGTTAAACATTTTTATGAATTATAAAGTGAGACTCTCGTTGTAAATGTAGGGATTTATGAAAGGAACCTTGAATCAAATGAAATGTGTGGTTTGCCTTCTTTCACGACAGGCACCATCACGATTGGGTATTTTGGGTCGTGACAAACTCCCGACGCGACCGGCCCGATCGTTACACCTCCCTCTTAAACAAACGTTCGTCCTCGAACGAGCCAAGAAACATACCTGGAGTCTCAAATAGGTGTGGATATCAGCTCTGCATCTCCTTCTCGGTCTCCCAGGTGGCGTCCTTCACAAGCTGACATCTCTATTGCACCTTCACTAAAGTTATGTTGTTTGATCTCAACTTTCGAACATGTTGATCTAATATGGCCACCGGATTCACATCATAAGTCATATCACCCTCCAACTGAACCGTTCTGAAGTCCAAAACATGGGACGAATCACCAACATACTTCCGGTGCATGGAAACATGAAATACCAGATGCACACTCGACAAGCTGGGTGGCAAGGCAAGTTTATAAGCCACCTTCCATGTCCTCTGAAGCACCGCAAAAGACCCAATGAATTGGGGGCTCAACTTGCCCCTCTTCCCAAACCTCATAACACCCTTCATGGGTGATAGCTTCAGCAAAACCTTCTCCCCAACCATAAAGACACATCACGGACCTTTTTGTCGGCATATCTCTTCTGCCTAGACTGCACCGTGCGAAACCGCTTCTGAATTAATGTCACCTTATATAATTCATCCCGAACCAAGTCTGTACCCAAGAGCCTAGCCTCCCCGGCTCAAATCATCCTACCGGAGATTTACACCTCATCCCATATAAAGCCTTGTACGGATCCATCTGAATACTCGATTGATAACTGTTGTTATATGCAAACGCCGCGAGCGGCAGAAACTAGTCCCATGAACCCCCAAAGTCAATGACAAGCGCGTAACACGTCCTCCAATATCTGAATAGTGTGCTTAGACTGTCCGTCCTCCTAAGGTTGAAAAGTTGTGCTCAACTCAACTTGAGTACCCAACTCTCGTTGCACGGCCCTCAAAAAGTGCGTTGTGAATTGAGTACCTCTATATGAAATAAAATAATCAAAACCCAGAAATCAAGCCAACGGTATAATTAAGGAAAATGGTACCAATTATGAATCACATATAAGGAAAGAATAAGTAAGAATCTTTCGAAGAGATATCAGTTTTGAAAAGGAGTACAATTTCAAACCCTAATTAAGCAAGTAAACCAATTAATCAATTTATTTGACAGAGTCAAAATAAACGGGCAAACATTAGAGCAAGCAGTGGAATAATAAGAAACCCTAGGGCATAAAGACATAGGGATGAAAATCAGTCGAAAAATGAAGGAAGAAAACTGGAGTTAAGCACTTGAGTTTTTTAAAACATTTTGCAGAAACTTAAAAAGATAAAACCCTAGCTTTTAGGGAAAAAACGAAAATCGGTTAATAATAATAGGAAAAACAGCAGAATCTTAAAGAAAAAGTAACAAACAAACTCAAATCGCTTCAGATCTAAAGAGATCTGAATGGATTTAGCCAGAAATAGTTAGGTTATGTAAAAAAAATTAAACAGAGGTGAGAAAAATACGATTTGAACCAGAGATTTGAAGTCATAAACACGGAGATATTAGTACCCACAGACATAGGAGTCAACACAAACAGATTTCATCGAGAAAATGAGGGATTTGAACCATGTATGTTCGAATCTCTTTGAGATTCCATCAAATAGCATGAAAGTCGAACAACTAGTAGAGATAGGAGGCCAGATATGGCCTAAAATTGAAAAAATAAACCATGAATAGAAGAGGTTTTCACAACGGCGGGCTAGGGTTAGGAGAAGGGCGAGAGAGAAGAAGAAGAAGATGAAGAAGAGGAGATGGTTTCAGGGGTAGTGGATGTGGTAGAATGATTAGGGTTTGGGAGTTGTTAGTTAATTAAAAATGATAAGAATATCCCGGACCGTTGATCTCTTGCGATCAACGGTCAGGATCGAATTTGGGGGTTGGGCGGGTTGTAAAATTGGGTTGTGGGTTGAGTTGATTTAATTGGGCTAGGGTGGAAATTGGGCTAAGGTCCGAAAATTAAAAGAGACTATTTGTTAAATACTCAATTAATTTGATAAAATAATTTATAAAATAGCTAATAAATGATTAAAAAAAATGTTATTTATGCATGAAAATGATTTAAAATAATTACTTAATATTATAAAAATATAAAAAGTCGCTTTCTTGTAAAATAAAGTAATTATGCACATATGGGCTATTATTGCAAAGTCATTGCAATTATAACCTTAAAATATAAATATAGTTATTCAAAAAATAATTAAAGCTTAGTATAAATATAAATGATGAAAATTAAGCAATAAAATTATTATAAAATCGCTTGTGATGCAATTAATATATATTTAGATAATAAAATACAGGTATAAATTAATTAAAATCCTTTAAAAATTGCAGAAAATTATGAAAAAAATATTAATTAATGCTCATACATTGTTTTGAAGATATATATACATTTTGAAAATAATATAGGGGAAAAATTGGGTATCAACACTTAATAGAAAAGTCCATGTACCTCTGTTGTAATCATCTACCACAGTTAGAAAATATTTGAATCCATTATAAGTGGGAACCTTGTAAGGACCCCAAGTTTCAACATGAATTAATTCAAATACTTTTTTTGATTTGATTTGACTCAAAGGAAAAGACACTCTACTTTGCCTAGCCTTAGGAGTTAGGACAGATACCACAGAAACATTCAGAATTAGGAGGAAATGAAATAAAATTGAGATGCTTCATTGATGAAAAAAGCAAATGCCCCAGTCTAATGTGCCAAAGATGTACATCAGAAACTGCACTTGCAGATAAAGGAAAGGATACTGGAACATGATTAAAGCTACTATATTTTGAAACTGAAGCTACAATGTCTTCTGAACTAGTCATAACATCACTAGGTTCCAATAGGCATAAGCCTTCTCTTGCTTCACCAAAAAATAGAGGCTTCTTCATTAAAGGGGTCTGCAACAAACATTGACTAGAAGTGAGTGAGATTATACAATGAAACTGCATGCAAAACCTATTAACATATAGCAAATTATATCTGAAACTAGGTACATGTAGGACATTCTCTAAGACAAAATCAGGAAAGATTGAGATTCTTCCTGTATGAGTGACTACTACCTTGAAAGAATAGGAAGATTTATATGTAAGGGGATAAGTAGTGGAGTTAAGGATATAAATGCATTTGAATCAAAGCACATATGTTTTGAGGCTTCTGAATCAATAATCCAAATGTTGGAATTAAAAATAAAAAAACAAAAACCAATGTATTTGATAATACTACCAGCAACTGCATTTGCATTAACTTCTGAAGTAGACGTTCCTAAATCTTCAACCTTAACTTGCTTAATTAACTGAACTAACTGTGAAAATTATTCTTTTGAATGATGCTGATTCATTGCCTCATTGTAACTGTTGTTGGTGTTATTTCCTTATTCTCCTGAAAACACCCAATTTCTCATGACTTGGAACCGATTACCTTTAGCATTGGTAAATTCAAAAAGCATCAGGGAAACCTGTGATTCTATAAGAATCCCCTACAGAGTGTCCTATCTTCTTACAGTAGGTGCAAGAAACATTAAATTTGGTTTTCTTTCCTTTGAAAGTTGTGTTTCTTTGAGTCATGTTTCTTGTTTTCTGCAAGTTATTTGCTAGTCTTTGAGATTATAGAAAGTTCCTCTATGCTTGCTTTCCAGATTTTGTGAATAGTTCCCTTATCCTGCAAAAAATTTCTGATTGACAACCATGAAGGTTAAAGAATCAGCAGAAATTAGAGGGTCTGCATGAACCTCCCTCTGACTTTCATCTTGGAGCAAAAGGGAATATGCATGGTTGATGTTTGATAATGGATTCATCATTAGAATGTTTCCCCTTGCTTGATTGTAAACATCATTCATTCCCACGAGGAATTGAATGCGCCTTTCATCCTCCAAAGACTTCTCCAATTTATGTTTACCATCACAAACACAAGTGCATATGCATTTGACATCACAGTTTAGTGAATCTAGTTTATCCCATAAACATTTTAGTTTGGTGAAATATCCTTCTACGTCACTTGTGGCTTGCACTAATCCAGACATCTCTTTGCGCAGGTGATACAATTTGGTACCATTTGACTGCCCAAATCTGTGCTCCAAACTTATGCAAAGATCTTTGACAGACTTTAAATAAATGACATTATCTCCAATATCATTTGATAGTGAGTTTAATAACCAAGAAGTTACCATATCATTGGCTCTACTCCATGGCTGGTAGTCCTTTGAAGTGGCAACAGGAGCAGGACATGTTCCATTAATGAATCCCAATTTGTTCTTTGCTGAGAGAGCAATGAGAACAGATCTCCTCCAACCTTGATATTCCATCAAAAGCTGAATTGACTAGAGTCATACCAGGTGCATCTGATGAATGAAGAAAATATGGGTGGTTTGGATCAAAATTGATACCATTTCCAGGAGCAGATTGAACAACAGATGTATCTGAAGTATCAAGCATGGTGAAATATGATCCTTAGAGACAGAAAATTGAAGAAAAAGAGGTTGATTTGCTTGGAATCGAGCTACTGCTCTGATACCATGAACAGATGTAAAAATGAGAAACTAGACGAATTTTCTGTGTGTATTAATTCCTGTACAAGGCAGTGTATTTATACAATACTTAGCTATGTAAAAAAAATAGAATCCTATACAGTTGTCTAAAATCTATCTGCTATGAAATACAAACTCACTAAATTTTATTCTTTCCTATCTTATCTACACGTTTCATAATATTAGAATTCAATGTGGTACAACTGTCTAACTTATAATCTGGAGGGTCTTTATTTAATCCATCAGAAACTCGTTCAAGGGCTGAGATCGAGCCACGTGTCAAAGCCAAATGTATAAATACATCTCTTGACTTAGATAACTCCGAAGAATTGCCTTATTTTGTCAGAAACCCTATAGATGCCTTCTATGGCTTTCCTTCTTCACCTAGGCTCTCTTTTTCTTCTCTTGAATCAATTGAATCATGGGGTTTCTTCTCAACATTTCCGGACCTTGCGTGAATGCGGGATACTTTGTGCACCGAACTGCTTTTTTATTTATTATTTATTTTAATAACATGTGTTTTCAGTTATTGAGCTCCTCACTAGCATCAGTGTTACTAGTGTATATCTTTTATTAGCATTAGAATGGAAGTGAGGCGCTTGTCAATGACCAACTGACTACGTACATAATGCAATACATTAATTCTTTCGGCTTATACTTCCCTGCTGCTGCTAGCTTGTAAGCAAATGAATGACAGAATGAAAGCTAGCTAGCAGAGTGCTCCAAAGAAAGACAGCAATATTAACACTTGGGTCACTTCTCTATGTGTAAGTATCAATTTATGTAGTTTTTGCCAAGCTTCTCTATATTTATTTGTCAGCTTCTTTCTGCTGTTTAACCAGCTGAAAATGCAACTGCCAGTATAAATTGATTTTGAACCTCACCAAATAATAATTCATGCCACAAATATGCCGTGATAGATGATTGGACTTCAGATTGCCGCTCGGGTCCTTATATTAATAAAACTCGATCAAAATGCAATTATCTCCGAGAACAAAAAGTCTCTACTTTATATGCTTAATACTTCTAGGTTAATCGTGTCTTAGTTTGACCCTTTATTTGAGTAGCTTTCTTCGTGCCTGAGGCATATGGTTTTTGATTCTTTTAACAACAATCTAAATGAGCGGACAGTTTTGAAACTAACAGTTAAAACAGAAAATGCGATATAACATTACTCAAATTAAACATTAAAAAACATTTCATATTTGTCCAATCCTCGCCTTCATATTCCATCAGCAAAAACGCCCTTGTATCTGACTTGCCGTCTTTTGATCAATTTGAAAAGCCTTAGCAAGAAGATCACTAGGAATTGATGGATCCGATCCGAAAGTTACGTCCGCAACACGAATAGTTCCAGGTCCTTGGCTGCTTAAAGCCGCAATTGTAACAACGTTACCCTCTCCTACATTCCGCTGGAAATGTACAAGACCTTTTGGTACAACAAACAAATCTCCCACTTCAAGTATTTTCGTGAAGAGACGATTCTCAAGGTTAGAAGTAACAAATCCAATTTCAACACGACCCTCAAGTACTAGCACTATCTCCGCTGCGCGAGGATGAGTATGAAGAGGACTGAATCCATTCGGTGCAAAATCAGCACGGGCTAATACAATTCCAAGAGTGTTGATTCCTGGAATGATAGCCGGTGTCACTAGGAATCCGATTGAGTTTGATGTGTTGCCGGGTATGTTCAATCCACTGAAAAAGAAATCATCTGCTTCTACTAGCTTAGGGTCCTTGCATACCCTCCCATTCACGTGCACTGCCAAGTTTTAGAGAACATTGATCATATAATTTGTTCTAAAATATTTTTACGTGAAAAAAATGTTTTTGAGTAGAAACAGAAACAGTTTTGGAGAAGCAGGAAAGAATAGCTTCTCCCCAAAAACACTTTTTGATAAGTACTTTTGAGAAATACATTTAAAAGCAATTTTTAAAATTCTGATGTCAAACACTAATTGTTTTACAGAAGTATTTTTAAATTAATTAGTCAAACATAAATTATTAAAGTTGCCTATAATTTTTTTTTTATATTGTCGGTCTGTATTAATTAAACTCGGAAGAGTAGAAAGTTCTAGTATACCTGAGCTTGTGGAGTCCGCTACACAAAAATCTTGAAGTGGACTTGAGTCAGATGCTAAACACACAGAACAAAGTCCTAACAGGAGTCCAAACACAGAGAACGTTGAAGTCATTTTAAAAAAATAATTTGGCTTTAGAAATATTGAAATGCTAATACAGAGCAAGCTTTTTTAGTTGCAGAAAAAAGATGGCACTAAAGACTGGGATTTATAGCGAATTAGTGATATCTGCCGAAAAATTAAAGGGAATTAAGTAAACGGATCTCTGTGTCTTCTTATGTATCCTTAAATCTTCTAAACAGAATGAGTCTTCACAATTCTCACTGTTCACAGTCGAATATAAATATACTAGTAGTACGTACTAAAGGAACGAGTCTAAGGATTCCCCTTGTTCACAGCCAAATGTAAATTAATTTGTTTATCGATGTTACGTTGATTCTTTTGTCAGATTGCATGCAGATGTATTTGTACCTCTCCGGCGACTAGGGGCGTTCATGGTTCGGCTTGAATCGGTTTTTTTCTAAAAAGAAATCAAACCAAGTAAGTCGGTTCTTAAAATATTGAAACCAAACCAAACCAATTAAGTCGGTTTTTAGCGATTTTTCGGTTATTTATCGGGTTTTTATTTAAATATGAGACATGCACTATCAAACACATATTCTACGGCAACTACATTTTCAACATAACACTAACAAACCAATTGTTCTTTGAGAAATCTATCATTTACCATGATATATTGATGGTAAATGAATCAAATAATAATGAATAATTTAAGTCAATTAATAATCGATTATTTTTTAAAATTAAATAATTCTTGTATAAGTAAAAGCAAACTATCAATCAAACTATAATGCAAAGGCAAAATATTATATTATTGTAATTGCAAAGAACTAAACTTAAAATACAAATGACTATAAAAATACATATGTACCATAACATTTAAGAAATTTTATATAAAAATATACATATATATAAATTTAAGTAGCTACTTCTATAGTCGGTTTGGGTAAGGTTTTTTCCGGTTATTTTTTTATTAAAATCAAAATCAAACCAACTTTGATCAGTTTTTGAAATTCAAAATCAAACCCAAACCAAACCTAAAAAGTATCGATTTTTTTGGTCGATTTAGTTCGTTTTCGGTTTGGTTCGATTTTTCGGATTTTTATGAACACCCCTACCGGCGACTTTTAGAGCCCGTTTGGACATAACAAATATTTTACTTTTTTCGATTTTTTTTTTCAAAATTAGCGTTTGATCATAAAATTTTTAGTTTTCACTTGAAGATACATTATGTAATTTTTCGAAAATTTGAAAACTCTAAAAAATTATTTTCAAAATTTTCACTCAAATCACTGATAAAACTTAAAAAACAACCCAAAATTATATTCATGTCCAAACACAACTCCAATTTTCAAATACCATTTTTACTTTGAAAAGTATTTTTACTTTTTTTGTTTTTTGGAATTTAACAATTCTTATAGCCATACGGGCTCTTAATTTATTTATTCCTTCCTTTCAACTTCTAGTTTATTGCTCCTGTAATATTTATATTTGTGGTGATTGGCCTGAGCCCTGAGAGGTAGGAGGAAAAACGTAGAGATGGGAATTGAAGTTCTTTTTATGTAATTAATAGAATTCTCCGAATAATCTCTCCTCGAAAAAAATACCATTTGATCAACCATCATAAAATATTATTACCTTATTTAAAGATTTACTATGTGTTGCCCATATCTTTTGAGTATATTTATAGCTACCAATTAGTCCGCCGGCTTCTCTTGTGGTTGTATCTCCATATAATGAGCAAAATTAGCAAACTAGCTTGTAGACGGGCAAAGATAGTAAATCAGCTCGTTCCAAGCCATCATCAAATTCTTTTAGCTCTTACGGGACGTAACTGATGGGAGCAAACCCTGCAAATGTAAAAAGAAAGAAAGAAAGAAACGTCAAAGAGAGAAGAAAAAAGTAGTATAAATAGAATGTTGTGCGGAAAAATTCATCCCATTCTTTTCTTACGATGTAAGTGATTACTTCACCAGGGCATGCACATGCTTATAAAAGGAGTATTTGCCTTTTCATTTGAAGATCATTCATCAATTTCTTCTTTCTCTTTAGTTAATAAAGAGTTATTCTTTGTATGCTTGTGGAGTAGGCAAAAATTATTGAATCACGTAAATTTTGTCTTGTTTTGTCTTGCGCAATTTATCACCAATAGTGTTGTTGTCTACCGTTATGATTGGGACATTTTTCTTACATAGAGTAGTATTTGTTGTTACTATTCACAGGCACTATTCACATAACTTTTTTTTTGGGTGAAAAATAGCATCGGAAGGGAAGGTAAGATTGATAAGTTAAATGGTAAAGATTTTGGATTCTGAAAAATGCAAATAGAGAATTTTTATACCAAAAAAAATTACGCTTACCTCTGACCGGGGTAAAACCAGAAAATATGGCCAAAGCGTAGGATCTATTAGATCGCCAAGCCCTTGGTTTGATTTGTTTGACGCTGACACGAAATGTAGCGTTCAACATCATTAACGAGAAGACCAATGCATGCTTGATGAAAGCGTTATCAAATATTTACGAGAAGCCATCTGCTTTAAATAAAGTCTATTTGATGTGTTTATTGTTCAACTTGAAGATGACAGAAGGTGGTTCTGTTATGGAACATATCAATAAGTTTAATGTAATATTAACTAAGTTGAGTTATGTTAATATAACATTTGATGACAAAGTTAGGGCGTTGATTCTTGTATCATCTCTATCGGAGAGTTGGTCCGCAACAATAATTGCTGTTAGCAGTTCATCGGAAAGTACCAAACTCAAATTGGATAATATAAGAGACTTGATTATAAGCGAAGATATTCACCAGAGAAAATCAAATAATTCCCTAGGATCTGCTTTTAATACTGAAAGCAGGGGGAGAAGCAGCCAAAGAAGACAAAATCATGATCGTGGCTGATTAAAGTCAAGGAAAAGAGGGCAATCGAAGAATCACAAAGACATTACTTGTTGGAATTGCCACAAAAGGATCACCACAATAGTTAGTGTAGAGAGCCAACGAAGAATAACTACGATCAATACAAGAATGATAATTCAGCAAAAATAATTATTGAACAAGTCAGTGATGCACTAATTTATTGTGCAGACAGTCCTGTCAAATCTTGTATTCTGGAATCGAGTCATCCTTTCACTCTACCTCATGCAAAGAATTATTGCATAATTATATTGCTGAAAAATTCGAGAAGGTTTATCTAGCAGACGACAAACCTTTGGATGTTCTAGGGAAATGTAAAGTCCATATTACGACTTCACAAGGCAAGCTATGGAAATTGTAAAATGTCTTGCATGTTCCTGGTATAAAAAAAATCGGTTATAATGGGCCAGATTGGTAGTAAAGCAGACACAACAGTATTCAGTAACAAATCATAAAAGTAAACCAAAGGAAATTTAGTAGTGGCACGAGGCTTCAAGAAGGTAACATTGTTTGCAACCACAATACAGAGAGATACTATAGCAGCAATTGACCATAGGCGTGACACAACATTGTGACATCGGAGGATCAAGCATATGAGTGAGAATGGGATGTTTTTGGCATCCAAAGAAAAGTTACCAGACCTCAAGCATGTCGAATTAGGTTTGTGCGAAGATTGTATTTATGGGGAAAAAACAGAGTAGTTTCTCAAAGGCAGAAAAGATTCCAAAGAAAGAGAAGCTGGAACTAGTGCCTACGAATGTGGGGGGACTAGCTCCTGTAACTTCTCTAAGAGGCTAATGTTATTATGTCATCTTCATTGATGATTCCACGAGATAAGTATAGGTTTTTTTTTTGAGAAATAAATCTGATTTTGTCACCTTTAAAAGATAGAAAACTGAAGTTGAAAATTAGACAAGCCTAAAGTTAAAATGTTTGAAGTCTGATAATGGAAGAGAGTACGATAGTCAAGAGTTCGAAGCATTCTACTCTAAGAATAGGATTAGAATGATCAGATAGTTCCTGGAACACCGAAACAAAATGGTGTTGTTGAGAGGATGAACAGAACCCTGAATGAACGAGCCAAAAGTATGATAATTCATTTCATCTTTAAACTAATACT
Organism: Nicotiana rustica; assembly: GCA_005239535.1. Classification (NCBI taxonomy): domain Eukaryota; kingdom Viridiplantae; phylum Streptophyta; class Magnoliopsida; order Solanales; family Solanaceae; genus Nicotiana; species Nicotiana rustica. Next base: position 87,917 of record ML473461.1, read on the forward strand.
TCTTGGGCATTTTACTGAAATCATTGGAAATTATAATTTTTCAAAAGAGTTTTACTGAAATTGGCTTTTAAAGCGTAGTGATTTTGTTGTATACACTGTTGGAAAGAAAAATTGTTTTATTGTGACTTGATAATTTGATTCTGTGTGTTTCTTACTGCTCAAGACCTGATTTATTTTCATTACTACTGAGTTGGTGTGATCATCATTACTCCCTGCACCTCTATGTGCAGATTCAGGTGTTGATGCCGAGAACTAGTTTTCTTATTACGCGTGAAAGTTGGAGTTCGGACATCGAGGTAGCTGTTTAGCGCTCACATCATCTCTGCTTCCCTTCCTTGTTTTGTATAGTTTCCCTGTTTCGAGATTTTTGTATTGTGACAGTAGTATTATTGGTAGTATTCTTATATGCTCATGACATGTTGGTTCCAGATCTTGGGGGATGGTTGTAGATTGTTTAGCTTGTTTGTTTTGCTTAAAAATTTAAAGATTTATATACGTTTTTATGAAATGTTGATAACGATTGGGAAATTTTGAGAAGAAAAATATAAATATGTGATTGTTGGCTAGTCTAGTTCCACGATAGGCGTCATCACGGCCGGGTTAGGATTTGGGGTCGTGACAGTATTATGGTGCAAATCCCACCTAATATCAACTCTAGATCAACAATTACTGAAAGAAAAGATTTTTACCATATTTAAATTTATACTAAGATTGAAACTCCCCTACTATATAAAGTGGATAACTTTTTCGTTGTTAACCATTATTGGCACGCGTATCAATGAAATAAAGTTCAATTTTGTCTCCTAATTGTAGTTCAAAGTGTTCTTTAGTTACCTTTTTCTTTAGTTAAAACCGAGCCCGCATCAAAGGCTCGATCGGTGCCAATTTCAGTGTCCAATTCAAAGCGAGGCTTAATTGTTCCATCGCGTTTGGTTTGATCGTTTTATCTCTCTTTAATTCAACTATTCGTTGTTCTTAGATCATTCATGTTAAATTAAATCACGTGTCCTTTAAACCGCGTACAAATTTAATTGTTACTCATTTTTAAGGTAAACAAAAATATAATTTTTTATGTTTTACAAAAGTTGATAGGATGATTTACATGAAAATAGTGTGGCTGGAAAGTAAAAGGAGAAATATTCAAATTTGATTCGTATTTTGCATATTCAAATTGCTTATAGCCCATTTGGCCAAGTTTTTTTTGGCCAAAAGTGCTTGTGGCCAAAAATTATGGTGTTTGACCAAGTTTTTAGAAGGAAAAAGTACTTTTGAGGAGAAGCAGAACTAATATTTGAGAAGTAGGAAAATGTAGCTTCTCTCAAAAGCACTTTTCTCATAAGTACTTTTGAGAAAAATACAGTTAAAAATATTTTCAACAGCTTAGCCAAATATTACTCCCTCCGGTCCAAAATAAGTGTTTTTTTGTCTGTTTTCACGCAGATTAAGAAACTCACCTTTTAGCATTAATTAGCAATGAAATTGACCATATTAACATTTACTATCCCACATAAATACTCCTAACACATACTCCAACACTATTTACTCCAAAGGCAATGTAGGAAAAAATAATTAATTCATTCTTGAAATCCGAAAAAATCACTTATTTTGGACCACAAAAAAATATCAAAAAATTACTTATTTTGAACCGGAGAGAGTAATTACTACTCAAAAGTACTTTTCAAATTAATTAACCAAACACAAATCAATTCTCATCAAAAGTAGTCTTTTAAATGTACTCTTGGAAAAAACAATTCTTGAAATAAGCATATTTTAAAACATTGGCCAAAAAGGCTATTAGTCTAGCTCATTCTTTCTTTTGTACGCTTGTTTCGACGCAGCATAGTAACTATTCGGGACACACCATTAAGAATTCCTTACTGCTTTCTTGGTTAGTTTTATGTTACACTTCATATTTATAAGTTTAATTCAACACTATGTCTCTCAATTAAGATACTTCTCTTATAAATTGAATTTTATTTAAAGTAAATGTATATATTTTAGGGAGATTTTAGGAAATTTATTTAGTACCTAAGTCACTCTTTACCTATAAATAGAGAGTTCTTATTTCATTGTAAATCATCCCAAAATCAATAAGAATTCTCTCTCCCTACTTTTCTCTACATTACTCTTCTTCTTTTATTGTTTTATAACAACTTCTCTTTTTTCCTCGGTAAATCTTTTGAAGTAATTTTACACTTAGAATTTTAACTATTTCGATTAAACTGAATTAGCCAATTCTGAGCCTGGATTTTCCACAGTTGCAGTATTATTTGGAGGAGGTGTTGGTGGTATAGTTGGTAGCCCTCTCACGAAAGTCCGGAGAGCTTCATTCACATATTTAGCAATTATTTGCTTCACATCGTCTTGCTCTCCTGTTTGCTCATTCCCAAGTTGGTCATTGCTTTGAGTAGTGGATCTTTTTGGGGTTGGTTCCCTTGAACCACGTGGGGCTCCTTGAGGGATGAAACTGGAGTTCCTATTGCATGTTGGTTATTGTCGTTGACGTTTGACATGATTTAGTTAAGTAAGAATAATTTGGAAAGTAAGAAAGGATTATCAGATTCCCGGTAACAGAATCAATTTGTTTAACCAAAGAATCAGATTTTTAGTCAAAGCTTATTTTAAGAAGTACTCGGGCTTCTCATAATCAAGAAAATTAGCTAAAACAATAAAGGTAATTAGAACTTAGAATAGTAAGGAAAATAGTAGAAAGCACAAGAATGTTAAGTATATTCCAATAGTGATCGAAACGTGTTCATACAAATAATATTTCTTTCCCTTTTATAGGGGCTTCAAGTACAACGTCTACTCCTCTTTATGATTGAGCATTAATGAATATTTATATCATTAATGAAACGCTATAATAGGTAATCGTAACTGTTTCATGAAGATTCTGTAATGTTTGAACCCATTGATTGAAGATCTATGAGTCTGCCCTATTTTCTGTCCAGGTTCACTTTGACCGTGTCTCTTCAACTCTTTGAATAGACTCAAGCGGCCGTTTCTAGTCATCTCGCGGGTGTTTAGCTCGTATCTACTTACTTCGTATCTCTTTCTAAATTTTCTTCCAGCTGTCGTTCTTCCATGAATTCACATGGCTTGCCATGTCAACCACTTGATTAATTCCACGTGTAATATTTATTTTTACTAATACGGATAGTAGTACATGAACGATTAAGATAGAATAATTCTAATAAACAGTAAGCAGAGCAATAAGCAAGAAAGAAGTGATTGTATAGCTTTTTCTCAGTGAACAATGATCGTTACAAATGAATGAAATTCCTCTTTTATAAGTAGAGGAATCATAATTATGGTGTACTTCTAATTACAGAAGGAAAACATATAAACAACTGATTAACCATCCCCGACCAATCACTGATATCTCGCTCTTTCCATTACTAAATCATCCCGATATTACTCGAAGTCTCTCTCATCTATCTTCGATTTTGGACTCATCGTCTCAGCTCTTTAATGCAATGTCCCAGCCTGGATCAAATAGTGAAATTGGGTGGTCTCGATTTCTACCGTATACGATAAGTTTAATTCAACACTCTGTGTAAAAGTTAGAGGTGGCTAACGGGCCGGTTCAACCCGGAACCAGACCGACCCAGACCAGTTCAAACCGGGACCGGACCGGCCCGGATCATAAGGGGCCGGGTGGGGCTGGGTTAAGGGGTTAGGGGGGTTGGAACGGATTAAATTTTTAAAACGGGTAACTAGACCGGACCAACCCGGTTCAAATGAACAGTACCTGAACCGGTTAAACCGGCCCGGTTCCACGGTAAAAAAAAAGAAAAAATTGTTTTTTTTTTAAATTTTTAAAATGTTGTGGGTCCCACTACCCGTTGGCAACGGTCACCCATGGCAGGGATCCGTTGCCTAACGGGTAATTTGCAAAGCCCATTTTTTTTTTTAAAAATTAACCTATTTTCAATTTACAAAATTAACCTTCTCTAAAACTATAAATAACCCCCCCTCTTCTTCATTTCTTCACTCAACTATCATTTCTCAATCTCAATTTCTCTCATTCTCATTCTCCAATTTTCAAGACTTCAAGTCTTCAATTCATCGTCTAATTTTATTTGGCTCTTTTATTTGGAATTTAATTTATCGTGTTTTATCATTCGGATTTTGAAGTTTGAACAATTGAACTTCAAAATTGAAATACTTGCTTGACGTTTGATTTGGAGTTGCGTAATCATCAAGTGCTCAATTTACTACCGAATTCGGTGCACTCTCTCCAACTCTTTCTCTTATTTATTATTTTATTTGCATATTTAATTTTTGCTTATACTTAAATTTTACAATATGTTTAATGCTGCTAAAAGAGCGTGTAGAAAAGTTACTGGTAGGGGAAATAAAAGAAGAGGTAGTCCTTCAACATCTGGTAGTAATAGTAATATC
>ML473461.1:104165-118528 GCA_005239535.1 Nicotiana rustica
ATGTAAAATTGTAAGTTAATTTTATTATAAGTTATAATTGTACAAAAAATATATAATTATCTCAAAAAATAAATTGTGCAAATATAAAATATTAGATGTTGCTAAAATTGAAAATACATTAAATTAATGGAAATTACAAATTAATGAAAATAAAAGATGGAATTTATTTAATAGAATTTAAAAAATAAAAATTGAAATAAAAGATAATAATATAATACAGTAGAGAGAGAAGAATATAAAAAATAATATATTTTTTAAGGGGAAAAAATGAAAAAATAATTGGAATAAGTTGTTCCCAAAATGAGAAAATGTTATGGGGACAGAAATTGAGGTCAAAGTTGGAGATGACCTAAGCGAGAGAGAGATGAGATGAGAGTTGCTGGGGAGTTGGGAAATGGTGGATGCGGCTATGGACTTAGGAAAATAGAGGGTGGCGAATATAAATTAGGGTTTTATTGAGGGAGAAATATGGGGGTTGCGACGCTGTGGTGGCATCAGACATGTTGCTAGTCGGGTGGAGGAAGAAAAGAAATTAAAAAAGAGATAGAAACAGAAAAGAAAAAAAAACTAAAAAGTTGTCTATATTTAATAAAATGCATATTAAAAATAAAAATTTAGTAGTATTTGTTTTTGTTGCTCAATACACTCATTTTGTCATGTAAGCATTTAGGGAGGTAATAATTGCATTTTAAAATTGTTCAGTCATAGGTCAGGAGTATTTATGCATTTTCCAATGATCTACTATATTGTTTCAATAAGAGCTTGAAACAATGATACTAATGCACTCCAATCATTGGAACAATTTATGATGAATAAATTAAGCAAGCTAGCATTCAATCTGTTAATAACTCTAAAACAGATCTGGACCTTTTTTAACTACGACAACAATCTACATATGATTAGGAGAGAATTGTAAGATACCATAGAATAATTCTTTTGTCCTTTTATTATAACTACCTTTTAATTTCTACCTCGATGTTATTAGATCAATCTTTCCGTAGTATAATGTTCTACAATAGTTTGGTTATGTTGAACCAAATTCCAACAGTAACAAAAAATATTATTAGGTGATTTTCTTTCATTATCTACTTAAATTTATCGGTGGACAGAATTACTCGATACTTATGTTGATAAAATGTTATAAATATTCAGTGAGATGATCGTATATCAATAAATAGGGTGTTTCTATTAGCATAATAAATTCACACACAACTCAAGCCCTCAAAAAAATTATTAATAAGAGTTCTTATTACAAACTATTAAAACTAGATCACGACAGTCTCATGATCATTAAAGGCCAAAATATTTCAAATTTGAGAGCTATACAAATAGTTTTATTTAGCAATTGCAAATATTCATGTGGCCTTGAGAATTTTTCAATGTGTAATCCATTGAATTTTCTAGTTAAACATTATTCCATCCGGTTTAAAATAAGTGATTTTTTTGGCTTTTTTGTGTGTTTAAAATAAGTGATTTTTCCAAATTTTCAAGAAGGAATTAATTATTTTTTTCCTACATTGGCCATGGAGTAAATAGTGTTGGAGAATGTATTAGGAGTGTTTATTTTAGATAGTAAAAGTTAATAAGGTCAATTTCAATGTTAATTAATGTTAAAAGGTGAATTTCTTAATTTATGTGAAAACATTCAAAAAATCACTTATTTTGGACCGGGGGAGTAGTAAATTTTAGGATTTCAGTCAGGGGTAGGGCAGTTCATTTTGATCAGATATCCGAAATCCGAACCGATCCATTCAATTTCGGATTTCGGATTGGACCAGATTTCAGATTGTGTTTATAAAAATTTTGGATTTCTGATCGGATTCGGATTGGTATATTTTAATCTGATCCGATCCGATCCGAAATTATTAGGCAATGTATAAATACTATACTTTAATTTCAGATAGTCAGTACTTTCTTTACAACTTCCTCCAAGTTATTACCTTTACAATTGCTAGAGTTAGCTATATTGGCACCATAGTACTCTCATAATTGTATAAACATGAATTTTTCTTAATGCATTGCCTCTTTTACAAAGAAAATATACATATTAGTTTACAACTCTAGTCATTTACGATCCGAGATCCGATCCGATCCAAACTTTAAAATCCGAATCAGATATAATTCGGATCGGATTCAGATTGCATTTTCTAGAATCCGTAATCCGATCCGATCCGATCCGTGCACAACCCTAGTCAGGGGACCACTGGACATTTAAACAATTGAACTCCATCTGATTCATCTAACTTAGTGGGCGTCTGGACATAAGAATTGTAAAATTCTAAAACATGGTGAATTCTTTTTTCAAGTGAGAATGGTATTTGAAAATTAGAGTTGTGTTTCAACATGAATATAATTTTGGGTTGTTTTTGAAGTTTGTAAGTTATTTGAGTGAAATTTTTGAAAAACTGCTTTTTGAAGTCTTTCAAAATTTCAAAAAATTTCTTCAAATAAAAATTAAAAATTTTATGAAAAAATAATGATTTTGAAAAAAGTGGAAAAGGAAAAGATTTCTTATGTCCAAACGGGCTCTTAAATTGAAAGATGGTGAGCCAAAATTTTCTTAATATTTTGAATTTCAAATTGACAGCAGTGCGTTTTAATTTGTTAAGCAAACCGACAAATCAACATTTAATTGTAACTTCTTCTTTAGAATCTTAGATAGAAGACAATGACTTAAAGTGTAACAGTTCATTGTGGTGCAGTTTTCGATGTTAAACATTCGCCATTTGTCTTAAAACCTCCATTGTAATAATTACTAAGTGCCATCAAATAGGAAAATGACAATTTATGCTTATTCAAGCATAGCTTGCATGGTGCATGCGAACTGTGTGTTCTTAGGTAGTGACAAGATTATGGCAATCCAAACCTTAATTAATTTCACAATAATATTGTCCCTCCTACTACATATAAATAATTTTCCTTTCGTCGTAAAGATATCGAATCATACGACGCTCTCCTCTTTCTAAAGGCCCAAAAGAATCGTTGCATTCCTTTACTTCGATAGCTCTTTTGATTTTTCAAGGATTGCGATAGCTAAGGTGGCGAGAAAACATAAACCAAACATGGTGGCTTTTACGAGTGCGAGAGGGAGTGTTACTCGATGGAACCCTATTGCATGTCGAATTTGTGGCCAAATATTTCCTCATGCTATACCACTTATTTATCATTTTCAGATTCATGAGAGGGAAGGTTATACTCTATCACTTCAACGGAATGGTAAGAACGTACATGAAAATGATGGCGCGACAAAAGAAAACTCATATGTATCACCCAATAAGGAAATGCATCAAGTGATGCAAGAATTACCAATACAACAACAACAATTTAAAGCCAATTTTGCAGGTTCTTCTTCACTCTCAAAGAGGCCAATCTTCAAGTCTAGACAAGAACAGTCTCATTTTCCTTCGAGAAGGAATAATCATGCTATTTTCCGTGCAAAGTTTCCACAATCATTTTTCAATGGTATGGAGATTGACCATGTTGACCACACAAAGCCTTATATCAAGAAACTAGAGAAGCCTTTCACTTTTGTCGACGTTGAAGATGATGAAGATAAAAGCTTGGACTTGGATTTGAAACTTTAGAATAGTCCTAGAGGGTTTATTTATTTTTTCCTTTATTTGCATTTTATGCTCTTCTTGTCTTTCTTTTTTATTTATTTTCTAGTCAACCTGAATTTCAAATATATCTCTCCTTTTCTGAAACTAGTACTCTTTTCTTTCCCCCATTCATTTTATGTGCCTTAATTTGAGTGGTACACAAAGTTTAAAAATATAAAGAAAATTAACTTTCTAAATCTTGTGATCTTAAACAAAATTGTTATTTGGATGTCACTTTATCATTTGTGCTACTCAACTGATAGGAATAGGGGCTTGCTTCTTCAACTGAAAGAAAATATCTGACCAAGATCGAAAACATAATAAAATCGAGTTAATTTTATCGATGGTCAATCAATTTTTGTGTTTGTTATTCAAAAGTCACTAATTTATTTTGTTACGTAAAGTTATTCAATTTTGTGTTCATTACTCAAAAGTCATTTTTCTTTTTTTTTGTTACACAAAAATCATTTTGCTTTTGCTCTAATTATCACAAAAGTCACATTTACCAGATTTTATAATATTTTTACTTGAAAGTCTATTATGCCCGTGATATTCTATAAATCTTCATATTTATGTAATTCCTTGTATATTATATAGTATATAATATATTTTTACCTAGGTATTTTATTTATAACTAAAATAACTTAATATTATTTTTATAATATATTCGTATATTTAATTTTTTCTTAGCGTTAATTTTCAAGATATATTGGTAGCGTTATTAAATTTGTCAGTAACTTTACTATGAACAAATCTCACGTCAACGTTCTTAACCACTTGTAACGACCCAACCGGTCGTTTTACCTTCTACAACCATGTTCCCCTAAATAAGACTCCCCATGTGTGCTTTTATTGTTTTATGACTTGCTAGGATGGTTAGTTCGGGATTTGGAAGGGTTCGGGTTAAAATCGGAATACTTGGTTCCTTAGTTTGGCTTTACAAGACCAAGTTTGACTTCAGTCAATATTTTTAGGACACGATCTCAGAATCGAGATTTGACGGTTTCAATAGGTTCGTATGATAATTTTGGACTTGGGCGTATTCGAGTCGGGTTTTGGACAACCCGGGGGCGTTTAGGCGCTTAACGGTGAAAGTTGACTAATTGAAGATTTAAAGTTATTTAAATTTGGTTTGGAGTATGTTTTGGGGTAATCAAGATCCGTTTGGAATTTCGAGCTTGGGAAAAGTTCAATATGGTAAAAATTAAAATTAAAATCAGTTAAGAAAAAATTAAATGTACTAATATATTATAAAAATAATAAATAAAATAATATTAAATTATAAATAAAGGTAAAAATATATTATATAGTATATACTATTGAAGGAATTACATGAATACGAGCTGGTCCAAATATTAATCCGACCACATTTGACACATGTATCTACTCTATTCCAATCACTGTTATATTTAGTGAAATTATAATTGCTCTTAATTTCTTAGGAACTACGAATATAATATATGTCATGCGAGGAGGCCATTGGACATTAGGACGTGACATTTGGATTTTGTCTTCAAGTATTTAGATTTCAAATAACCAAAAATCTGAGGCGACAAAATTGAATATAACTGGAAAACGAATTGACATGGTAAGTGGTAACACTACAGTAGTTAAGGGAGCACATGTTGGTGTGTGCACGATCTAATTTTGGTTTTATCATTAATTAAGGAGATACCAAAATGAGAAAAAAAATATAGTGGGACGAGAAGTAGGAGAGTAGTGCCAAATGGAAATAAACACTTCATTCACGTAATTACGGTTTTTTAACCCTTAACTTTTTCCTGATAAAGATTTAGTTATGACTTGTAAAAACTGAGTTAATATGCTAATGAAATTGAAAGCATGATGATTTTTATATAACCAAAAATCTCCGGCGACAAAATTGAATATAAACAGAAAAGGTAATAAGGGAGCACATGAGAAATGGCTCAAAATATAATATCTCGTCTATCGGTACAGATATGTGTTAGTATCATTTATAGTAAAACTGCAGCTCACCGCCTGTGCAAATTAGCAGTGTACCATTCTGCAAAAAAGTAGTATCATAACAGAGAGAACACTATACGCTAATCCACTCCAGTAATCCTCTCTGTATTTCTGCTTTTTGTTGCAGTGAGAGAGTGTGTGTGTGTTTGTGTCTCTATGCATTTTTGATGCAAACTCAACTAGGAGGTTTGAATCTAAACGCTATTTTTCTTCGATCTGTTTATATGTTTATTTGTATTCTCCGTCATTAGCAAATGTAGACTCTGATTTTTTTTCTTCCTGTTTTGGTGTGTGAATGTTCACGTTGTATTTGTGGGTTATTATCATTTTTTTCTGCTAGAAACTTCTATATGGTTCTATATATTTTTGTAAAATGTTCTACAGGGTTTTAGGATTATGAGGTTTTTTGATCGTTTTTCATCTCCTACAGGGCTTATTTTGCTGCTGCCTGCATACTTCAGTATACACAGTTTAAACTTTAAAGTACTCTCTCTCTCTCTCTGAAACTTGTTCCTCTTCAGGTATGTATGCAATATGTTGTTCTAATAGGGTTTATGGATCATTGTGTTTTTATCATGAATGTGTATGAACGCTTACTTTGCGTATGGCTGTCTTGTTCAACATCTTAGATAAATGCCAAAAAAAATTGTACCGTTTTATGTTTCGAGATAAAAATGGTCTACTGGGCTTTTTGAATGATTGGATTTGCCATCTTTCTCTGTGCATTTTCTAAGTTTTTTTTTTCTTCTTTTCTTTATTTCCTTTTGTTTCATTGTGTATAACTTTTTTCCCTTTGGTTGCAATGTTTATGCTTTTCTATTTTCTCCTTGTTTTTCTTATTGCGTTGTGTATATTTTGTTGATTGTATAGCTTTTATTGGCATTTTATTGATCATCTTTGTGTATAGGTAGTACTTTTTAATGAATTGTCTGTTTCAATGAACCTGCATTCAAAGCACACCACAAAAATAGACATGATTGAATCCCTATATCAAACTGAAAATGAAACTTAAGAGGTGAATAAAGAATGTTTTTGCTTTGCATCCAAGGCTGTGTCCTAGTTGTCAATGAAGTGAGTTGAGAACCATGAGGTGTTAGGTTTAAATTATAGCGGAGACAAAAGTGATTTCTTCACATCCGTCCAAGTCTTGGTGGATAGAGTTACGTGGTACCTATTGTTGGTGGAAGGTAGAAGGTATCCTGTGTAATTCGTTGAGTTGCGCGTAAGCTGGCCCGGAACATCACTTTTATAAAGAAAAAAAGAATGTTTTTGCTTTGAATGGTTTGTTCTTTTGGAGTCTACCTTTGTTTGCTCTTTTTTCTTGTTAAATCAAGGCCTCAATATGTGGATTTCTACGGATTCTCCATGAATTTTGGGCCGTATGTGTAATGATTCTGTTTTTAGGAATTTTTGGCAGTCAACAATTGTTGGAATGTGCACTTCTATTTTCTTTTAGATGATTGTCAGTTGTTAATGACAAGCATGTCTTCCCTTTTCAGGCCTTTGAAAAGTTAACATCACAGTGTGATAAGTATCAAATGTTGCCCTTTCGAGAAGCAGAGGAAGACAGTAGTCCTAATTTTAGTTGGGGTGTCAAGAAGGGAAAGGGTGCCCTTGACAAGGGGGTCCAATTTTACAAGTCATTCACTTATGAGGGGGTTGACTTCTCCTTATATGATTGTGTGTACATGTGTCGTCCTGATGAAGATGAGCCAGACATCGGTAAGGTTGTCAAGATATGGGAAACAGCCCAAAAGAAAAGGATGGTTAAAGTTGTATGGTTTTTCCGTCCCACCGAGGTAGCTCATTGGTTGTGTAATATCAAGCTGCTTGACAATGAGTTACTCTTGGCTTCAGGAGAAGGCATAGGGCTTTCAAATTGTAATCGTGTGGTAATTGTTTCACTCATCCTTTTTTCAAAATATATTTTAAATATAATCTGTTTTCAGATGTTATGGCATGATCTCTTTGAGATTTTATTGCAGGAAGCCATCACTGGTAAGTGCAATGTTGTCTGCATATCAACTGATAGGAGGAACCCTCAGCCAAAAGACGAAGATTTGGACACAGCTGACTTTGTCTTTTATCGCACCTTTGATGTCAGAACTCGTGAGATATCTGAGGAATTTCCAAATTCAATAGCGCAAATTGAAGGTAGTAACTATAATTCTTTTGCTTGGTTTCATCCAGTTCTACAGCATTGTGCATTCATGGTTGGATGAAACAGCATTTTAGATGCTTGAACCTAGAACTTATCCATTTAGTAGTGTTCCTGCTTCTTAGATTGTTGTGTCATACATTTGGGTTTATTTCTACAGAACTACTTTAACATATGATACTATCTTTCAGAATTTTGTTTTCTCAAACTTCTGTGTAACTTATTCGAAGACAATTGTTTAACTTTCTGGGAACCTCAGTTTTATAGTTGCTTTAGATTATGTTATACATTCAAGGACATGGTCTGAAAGAAGAAATGAAACGAGTACAAGGAGAGAGTTACCAACATACCATAAAGAATTTATCACCACATTTCTGTTAAAAGTTGTAGGACTCTAATATAACTGACTCAGGCACTCATTGGCTTTTCTTTGCTCTCCCCCATGAACATTCTTGTTTCAGGAAGTTTACATCTCTTGGTATCTTTTTTCGTTTGTTAGGACGAAAGAATACTGGACAGAAAAGATGATTTGTGCAATAGATAGCAGAGCTTCTTAATATCCCACTTCACTCCAGTGTTTTTTATCAAATTGTGGCATGTGAATACAGTATTGCTACTTTGCTAGCATTCAGGTTGCATCTTATGTAGAGGTGGGAAATGGGTACAATAGCAACCGATGATGATGGGTTCTGGGGCATTCCCATTCATAAACATATGGTTTTAGCCTACTTTTTGTCACCCAAGTGCTGCCTTTTATCTGATGCATATCTGGATGAGTTGGTTTTCCTAGGACTCTCTTAAGCTGTACTTCTGATGTGGTATTTCTTCAATATTCAAGGAATTTAGAGCAAGGTCATATTTCTTTCAGTTTTTGCCTTGCACTCTGGCTGCTTTTAAGTCATGGTTCTAGTGCTTGCATTTAAGGAGCTCTAGTGATGGACATAGTGGTATAAGTTCCTTACAAGTTTTTATTGGGCAGAATAGTTCGGGATCCCCCTGAACTTGGCAACTTTTGTTTAGTTTCCCCTTAAACTTCACGTGATCTTTAGTACCCTAAACTTGGCAATTTCATAGCCTCGACCCCCTTATGCTGACAATCCATGGGAGTGTGACACACGTGCTGCCACATGGATTTTTTTGTCCATGTGGCATTTTTTACTATAATATATATATTTTTATCATTTTAAGTCCACCAACTAACTAAATCATTTTTTTTTCGTGCCAAAATATGTAAAACAAAAACTTGAAACAACGTAATTTTAACTATAGTTTTTTATTTGACTAAAGATAATAATATTTTAATCAACTTACTTTTACATATTTGGTCAGGAAAAGAAGGAATACATAGTTAGAACATATTATAATTGCATCTAAAAAAAATAAACAAATACGTTATTAGTACTCCATGTATTTGGCTGAGTAAATCCTTTAGCTAAAAATAGTGAATTAGGACAAAATATTTGCGAATTTGACTCGAAAAAAAAGCGTAGTTTAAATAAATAGTTATTGCATGAAAATAAAAATAAAATACACAATATTGTCTTCTTTTTGTAGAAAATATACCGTATTTTGCCTTCTTAAATAAATGGAGTTTCAACTAACTTTTGTAGATTTGGCCCGGAAAAAAAGATAAGAAATACATAGTTGAAACATATATTCATTGTATCTAAGAAAATATAATTGGGATAAAATATTTATTAAGAAGTAACGAGAAATACAATTGAAACAAATAAATCATTGTATTTGCTTATATGGAAATTAATATTTAAAAAATATCCTACTTGGAAGCTGATTTTTTTGATTTTCTTCCCTCCCACGTGCCTAAAAGAGAGTGTATTCACATTCTTTGCCACATCAACATCTAGGGGGGTCAAGACTATCAAATTTCCAAGTTAAGGTGGGTATTAAAGACCACGTGAAGTTTAAGGGGAACTACACAAAAGTTGCCAAGTTCAGGGATCCCGAACTATTCTGCCTTTTTATTGTGCTGAAGGTTTCCTTTGAATGAAGGCGCCGGATAAATTACTAACCAAATAACTGTAGTGTTCGACATATCTAATGAGATGCATTTCTATGATATTTTCGTTGTTTCATGGTGGGCATTTTAGTTAGCTTTAATCCTAAACAAGTTATGTAAAATTATCCTCAGATCTTGTTTACTTAATAAAGAAGAAACATCTTCCAGTGACTCGATGTGAGTGTTTGTTGTGACTTGTCATTTGTCAGCATAAGGAAAGTGCTGGCGTCAGCCGAAGTGGACACGTGCTCTTGTTGTTCAGTATCACACTAGCTTCGCCAGATAAGTGAGGTGTATGATGTAATTTTTTTTTGGAAGTACCTAAATATCTATTGCTTTTTTGCTTAGCCTACTTGTATGCATGAAGGCTTATATTTTAAAGAAAGTAGTCTCTGAGCTCTTGATAAGTTTGTGATAAAATCTGTTTCTTCTGTTTTCACATTCTTCCTCTGAGGCATTTAGATATTGAAAATCAATGATTGAGTCATTACCTCATTCCTGCTGCAGTGGAGCACTACTTCAATAAGGAGACGGATCAGAAGCAGCCTCTTCATCATGGAGGAAAAGGAAGTCTTGAAAAGCCACAATCATCATCTTCATTTGGAGGAACAATAACTAAAACAGTGGTGAAAGATGGCCAGTCAGGAAGAAACACTCGTAAGCACTTGTAGCATGTGGGGTAAAATTTTAGTGGTAATGTCCAATGACCCATGGTTATTTTCATTTTAACTGTTAATCTGGTCATTCCCAGAACTGAAGAAAGCCACCAGTAGTTCATTGGGAAGACAGGGAAATATTCCTGTGACAAACGGCACTGTTGCCAGAACTGAAGTAAAGAATTCTTGTTGTATTTCTCCTACTAGCTTATCTGATTCTCATGCTTTGAAGAAGAGGAAGCTTCTAGACTCTTCAGGTTTCTTTCTTACCTGTAACAAGCTCTTAGAATCAGACGGCAGGTATTATGGATGTTGACTGTTTGAGGATGTTGCTGCAGGTACTGCACCGTTTGAACAACATAAGGTCATGCAATCTAAGAGACAGGTGATAAAAGTGGTAGAAAAAGGTGATTAATCGGAAAGATACTGGGTTCTTGTAAATTCATATATTTGAGCTTAACTGTTAATCGTGTCATTCCCGAACTGGTAAATTCATCAATTAATTTAGGTGGACAAGGCAATCTTTCTGTGACAGACAAGACTGTTGCCGGAACTGAAGTAAAGCTTTCATGTTGTACCTCACCTACTAGCTTATTGGATTCTCATGCTTTGAAGAAGAGAAACCTTCAAGATTCTTTAGGTTTCTTTCTTACCTGTAACTTTCTCTTCGAAACATTTCATTATAGATGTTGTCTGATTGGGGATATGATCATACAGGTACTGCACCATTTGAACAACGTAAGGTCATGAAATCTACGAGTCAGGTGATCGAAATAACAACATGGGTGAAGGAGGCATTCCCTTTTCCTTTTCTTTTTTTGAGTATTAGGTCCAGTGAAGTATTTGATTTACATGGAAAACAATTTTCCTCCTTTCATTTTATAAACATTACAACAACAAACCCAGTATGATCCCAACAAGTGGGGTCTGGGGAGGATAGTCTGTACCCAGACCTTACTCCTATCTAATGCAGGTAGAGAGGTTGTTTCCAATAGACCCTTGGCTCAGGAAGGGCAAGAAGAAGAAGACGAAAGCAAGGAAGGAAGAAAGAAGGAAGTGAAAAGAAAAAAGGAGAGAAAGGATAAGTAGTACCATATAATAGCAACAAGGAATACAATACCTGAGGCGAACAAAACCACATAACGTAATAAAAATCTAAGAATATGACGGGACATGCATGCTACTAAGACTATCGATGAACAACTAAAAACTACTCACTAACCTTCTACTTTAATCCTCGACCTCCACACCCTCCTATCAAGGGTCATGTCCTCAGTGAGCTGAACCAGCGCCATGTCCTGTCGAATCACCTCTCCCCAGTACTTCTTAGGCCTACCTCGACCTCTTCTCAAACTCTCCATGGATAACCTCTCACACCTCCTGACAGGAGCATCGATGTTTCTTCTCTTAATATGTCCGAACCATCTCAGCCTCGACTCCTGCATCTTGTCCTCCACGGAGGCTACTCCCACTCTGTCCCGGATAGCTTCATTCTTAATCATGTCTCTCCTGGTACACCCACACATCCATCTCAACATCCTCATCTCTGCTACTTTTATCTTCTGCACGTGGGAGTTCTTGACTGGCCAACACTCGGCCCCATTCAGCATAGCAGGTGGAACAACCATTCGATAAAACTTACCCTTAAGTCTCTGCGGCACATTCTTATCACATAAAACACCGGAAGCGAGCCTCCACTTCATCCATCCCACTCCGATACGATGTGCGACATCTTCGTCAATCTCCCCGTTACCCTGGATAATAGACCCGAGATACTTAAAACTCGCTTTCTTGGGGATAACTTGAGCATCAAGCTTAACCCCTACGTCTGCATCATGGGTCCCGTCACTTAATTTGCCCTCCAAGTATTCTATCTTGGTTCTACTCAGTTTGAAACATTTAGACTCCAAGGTCTGTCTCCAAACCTCCAACCTCGCGTTAACTCTGCTTCGCGTTTCGTCAATCAACACTATATCATCGGCAAATAGCATGCACCAAGGCATTTCCCCTTGTATTTGTCGCGACAGTACATCCATCTCCAAGGCAAATAAAAATGGGCTAAGAGCCGATCCCTGGTGCAACCCCATCTCCACAGGGCAATGCTTCGAGTCACCACCCACAGTCCTCACCCGAGTCTTAGCATCATCATACATATCCTTAATCACCCTAATGTACGCTACCGGAACGCCGCTAACCTCCAAACACCTCCACAGAACCTCCCTCGGGACTTTATTGTTCGCTTTCTCAAGGTCAATAAACACCATATGCAAATCCTTCTTCCTTTCCCTGTATTGCTCCACTAATCTCCTTACCAGATGAATCGTTTCGGTAGTCGAACGCCCCAGCATGAATCCAAACTGATTCTTGGAAATAGAGATGCACCTCCTCACCCTGGCCTCCACCACCCTCTCCCAAACCTTCATAGTGTGACTCACAACTTGATACCTTATAATTGTTGCAATTTTGGATATCACCCTTGTTCTTGTAAAGCGGAACCATCGTACTCCGCCTCTATTCTTCGGGCATCTTCTTCGTCTTAAAAATAACTGTAAACAGCCCAGTGAGCCACTCCAAACCTGCCTGCCCCGCGCTCTTCCAGAATTCTACCGGGATTTCATCTGGCCCCGTCGCTCTGCCCTTGCACATCTTACGCATCGCCCCTTCCACCTCCTCTACCGTAATCCGCCTACTGTACCCAAAATACCGCCGACTCTCGGAGTGCTCTAACTCACCCAGCTCAATGCGTCTATCCCCCTCCTCGTTCAACAGTTTATGGAAGTATGTCTGCCATCTTCTTCTGATAAGTGCCTCGTCCATCAACACTTTGCCATCCTCGTCCTTGATGCATTTGACTTGGTCTAAGTCGCGGGTTTTCCTCTCCCTCACCTTGGCCAACCGGTACAACTTATTATCCCTGCCGTTGCCCTCGAGCTCCTCGTACAAACGAGCAAACGCCGCGTTCTTAGCCGTCGTAACTGCTAACTTCGCCTCTTTCTTTGCCTTTCTGTAACACTCCCGATAAGTCCTTTTTTCCTCGTTTGTACTCTTCATTAGCTTCAAATAAGCAGCTTTCTTAGCTTCCACTTTACCTTGAACCTCTCCATTCCACCACCCGTCCCCTTTATGCCTCCAGGAGAGCCCTTCGTGACCTCTAAGACCTCTCTAGCATCTACCCTAATGCAATTCGCAGTCGTGAACCACATACTAGATGCGTCCCCCTACTCATACAGGCCCTCATAGCCAACAACTTCTCCCCTAACTCCTGAGCTTTGTCCTTGGTCAAGTTACCCCACTTGATCTTAGGTTGCTTGCACCCCGCCCTCTTCCTCCTACTCTTGATCTCCAGGTGCATAACTAGGAGCCTATGTAGGGTTGTGAGTTGCTCACTTAGGATGACCTTGCAGTCAGTGCACAGTCCTTTATCGCATTTCTTGCAGAGAAGATAATCAATCTGAGTCTTGTCCATTGAATTCCGGAAAGTGACCAGGTGCTCTTCCCTCTTGAGTTAGCTATATCCAAATCAAAAGCTCTAGCAAAATCCAACAATGAATTACCTCCCTCATTCCTATCCCCAAAACCGAACCCGCCATGTACATCATCATAACCCCAAGCACTAGTCCCAATATGACCATTGAAATCTCCGCTAATGAACAACTTCTCTGTGTGCGGGATACTGCGCACCATCTCATCCAAATCCTCCCAGGATTGCTTCTTGACCTCCTGGTCCAAACTTACCTGAGGAGCGTGGAGCGTATGCACTAATCACGTTTACCGTAAACCCACCAGCTACCAGCTTAATACTCATCAACCTATCATTTACCCTCCTAACCTCTACCACGAGCTCCCTGAGGTCCCTGTCAACTAAAATACCTACCCCATTCTTACCCCAACGCTTCCTGAGTACCATAGTTTAAACCCGTCTACATCTCGTGCCCTAGTACCCTTCC
>ML473462.1:8247-18913 GCA_005239535.1 Nicotiana rustica
AAAGAACAAACTCACCCGGCCCAGATGCGACTCAATGCGATCGCAAGAAGAGGCTGCGATCGCAAAGGTGTGGAATCTAGACCTCTGCGATCGCAGAGAACCATCAACAGCCAAGCAAAATCCTTCTCCGTGATGCAACCCACCTTCTGTGATCGCAGAGAAGGAAACCAGATAGCAGAAATTTCTGGTTTTTCTAACTTAGCTCCCGGGGGTCTAAAACACACCCGAGCCCCTCGGGACCCCGTCCACAAGCACCGGCAAGTCTGTATTTGTGGTACGGACTCGCTCGAACTCTTGGAACATGAAAAACAACAACGAAACTCGGAATTCAACCCCAAAACCAAATTGAATCAAAACTTAAGAACTTGAAATTCTAGAATTCACTTCAATGCGCCGAACCGGCCTATACTACT
The DNA here is from genome assembly GCA_005239535.1 of Nicotiana rustica. Lineage (NCBI taxonomy): Eukaryota > Viridiplantae > Streptophyta > Magnoliopsida > Solanales > Solanaceae > Nicotiana > Nicotiana rustica. The sequence goes on from ML473462.1 coordinate 8,661, forward strand.
CGGAATGACTTCAAATTTTGCAGACAAGTCATAAATGACATAACGGAACTATTCCCTGTCTCGGAATTTCATTGGGACTTTCTATGTTTAGGTCCCGATAATCGACGCATACTCTGAGTTTCCCATCTTTCTTCTTAACTGGCACGATGTTGGCCAATCAAGTCGGATATTCAACCACTCTAAGAACCTTAAGCTTTGATCTGTTTGGTGACCTCTTCTTTGATTTTCAGACTCATATCTGGCTTGAACTTTCTGAGCTTCTGCTTTGCTGCTGGACACATGCGGTTGGTAGGTAGTTTATGAGTAACTATAGATGTGCTCAAACTAGTCATATCATCATAAGACCATGCAAAAATATCTTCATATTCTTTCAAGAAATGAGTGTATTATTCCTTTTTTGATGGTGATAAGTGAATGCTTATGCGGGTTTCTTTGATTGTTTCAAAATCTCCCAGGTTGACTATCTCGGTTTCATCCAGATTGGACTTAGGCTTTTTCTCAAAATTTTCAACTTCTCTGACAATTTCCTCAGGTGTTATATCCTCTTCTTCTATTTCTTCTGAGTCGCTATCCTTATAGCCATTGTCTCATTACATGTCACAGTTTTTGGTTCATCAGGATAAGTAATAATAATGCTGTAGAGAGAAAAATGTGAAGGATAATAATAAATAATAAACTAACAATCCATTGATAAGCACCAAAATGTCAAACAAAAGCGAATTTTTAACAATTCAAACAATTGTTTCAAAGCAAAATAACAAAAATACTAAAATAATGTTTTTCTAAATGCTCATAATTTTTTTTTCAAGGTAAGTGATGCTAGCAGCCAGGCTACCCCGGAACTCAGTGGGCCCTTGATGGTGTGGCGGTCCAGTTCCTGAGAACAACTCCCTTCTCCACTGTCTGGATAACGAGGCCTTCATCCTCCTCCTCCTTAACTATTACGTTGCATTCCATAACTTCATCTTCTAAGAACAAACTCCTTAAAGCATCTAGAATTTCATCTTCTTCAGATCCCCACATCATATCAGCCTGATCGAAGGATTGGCCCAAATGTGGTATCGGTTGCTCAATAAGGTAAAACGGACCACGCAATGGTGGCAACCAATTCTGATACTCGTGCCAGGTGTATTGATATCCCAGTTTAAAGGTCGTGCCTTGACGTTTTAATTGTATTGGTTTGGTGATCCCTCGGAGATTCTTTCCAAGACCTCTACCGGGTTCATACCCTTTCCATGCCAATATGTTTTCTATATTTCTACTCCACCATTTATCCTTCTCGATTGCATTAACACGCTCAATGCGATGGTAAGTCTCTCCCCCTAATTTCCTTCTATTCTCCACGACCGAAACAGTCTGATTGGTGTAAATAGGGTTACTCTCGTCTCCATGAATGATCACCTTCTGATGGTTCCATTCGAACTTCACAACATGGTGCAAAGTGGTAGCTACAGCCCTAACGACGTGTATCCAAGGTCTTCCCAATAGAAGATTGTATGAGGCGGATTTGTCGAGCACCTGGAATTCAACATCAAACCAAGTTGGTCCCATTTGTAAATAGAGGTTGGTTTCTCTGATCGTTGCCTTTTGAGACCCATCGAATGCTTTCACGTTCATAGCTCTTGCTCGTATTTGATGCAAACCTTTACCCTATCTCTTCAAAGTAGTCAGCAGACAGATGTTGAGACTTGAACCCCATCTATCAAGACCATGGAAATGAATTTGTCTTTGCACTACATTGTGATATGCAACGCCCTGTTAAGACTCAACCCTTCCGGGGACAGTTCATCTTCGTGGAATGTTATCTTATGGATTTCCAATACTTGTCCTACCATGTTGGTCATCTCTCCACTGGTAATGTTGTTGTGTACATAAGCATCATTCAACACTTTCATGAATGCATTCCTATGTGCTTCAGAATTCTGTAGTAGTGAGAGATTGGATATCTGAGCAGGGGTTTTGTTAAGATGATCGACCACAAAATACTCTCTTGCTTGAACCTTTCTCCAAAGATCATCTGGGCCGGTTTCAATGATATGATGTTTGGAAGTGTCTTCTTTACTTGTTCTCCCAAATGCTCGGGCGTGTAAACCCTACTAGTTCTGGTTATACCTTGTGCTACACCAGTTTCTTCCATTTTCCCTTCTCCTTTCCTTCTCGCTTCTGCAGCGTAATCCCACGGTGTAGCGTCGGAATTAAAGGATGATGAAGGTGCTACCGTCACGGTGAATGGTGTTGTCACTTCCACTTCGAACGGAGCTGGCGCGATTGAAGGCGTTGTTACTTCATCCTCGAATGGAGTTGGTGTGGCTACCTCGACTTTAACCGGTGACTGGACCTATATCAAAATAGGTGTGAGAGTGACTGCAGGTTTTTTAGGATCGTCCCCTTCTCGATTGAGCCCAATTGACCCTTCTAGATCCCATTCTTCATCAGTTTCTATCACATTTACCCCCTTGCCCCTGTGATCCGGGAGGGGATTGTTGTGCATATTAGGTGCAACCTCTTTTGCCTGTTTAAACTTTGTGTCAATCGGTGTCTGGATCTTGTCCTTCAGTGTGCGACATTAATGGTAGGCACATGTCTTATTTGGATTGACCCACTGAGAGGAATTTTCCATGGCAACAATGGGAATAGGAGTGACATAACTAGCAGTTTTCAATCTCTCATACAACTGGTCGATGGGTTCGGCAATAGGAGTGTAATTTTTGGGCGCTCTCCGGTCTAAATTTGGTCTAGGTTTTTGGTAATTTTGGCGGGCTGGTGGTGAGTTATGCTAGCTGGGTGTTGTAAGTATGGTAAGCGGTGGTGGGTTGTTGATATTTGGGAGGCGAAGGCTGATATGTGGGTGGAGGTGTTTGGTATGTGAGAGGAGACTTCGGACCTTAGGCTACCATCACAACCCCTACTTCCTTCTTTTTAGATATGCCCCTGACTGTAAGGCTTTGTTTGTAGCCTGTAGTTCCTCGAAATTTGTTACCATCCCGCTTTTAATTCCCTCTTATATTCTTTATCCCAATTTGATTATGTAGGAAAATTTATGGTTTTCAATAACCATCAACCTCTCATAATATTGTGGATCCTGGGCTCGGACAAATAACTTGTTCATTTGCTCTTCTTCCAGTGCTGACCTTACTTTTGCAACTTCTGATCTCCACCGAGTAGCATACTCGCAGAGAGTTTCCATTGGCTTCTTCTTAAGATTCTGGATATAAAAGACGTCTTGTGCATTCTCTGTATTGAATTTGAACCGATCCATAAAATCTGACGCCATGCTTACCCAATTAATCCACTTCTTTGGATTTTGACTAATATACCAGTATAGGGCGTCTCCAGTTAGGCTCCTCATCAACAACTTCATGCGGATTCTTTCATGTTTACCAACCCCTACGAGCTTGTCGCAATGCGTCCTCAGATGTACCTTTGGATCACCTATCCCGTCGAACATTTCGAACTTAGGAGGTTTGTAATCCTCTGGCAGTTCTACGTCCGGTTGAATACATAAATCCTCATAGTTCAAACCTTCCATGCCTTTACCACCTTCAACACCGTGGACTCGACTTGTAAGCTTCTTAAGTGCTTCTGCCATGTTCTTGATGAACAAGTCCTTCTCGGCGGATTCTTGTGTATACGGGGTTTGTTGTGAAGTGTGGGGTAAGGTTTCCACGTATATGGGGTTACTTTGGTGTACTCAAGGGATTTAGGTGTAATGGTGGTCATTGGTTGAGGTTTGGGGATCAGGAGTAGGTTGTGGTGTATTCTGAGGAGTATGGTAGGTGGTAGTTTGTGGGTACTGGGTCAGATGATGATGATGCTGTGGAGGATTTGGTACTTGTGGAGGATTAAGATTTTGGGGAGGTGTGGTGTATTGATAAGGTGCAGGAGGATTTTGTGGGTGCTGGTTTTGGGCGTTTTGAGGAGGTGTTGGGTTTTGGGCGTTTTGTTGGTTGATGTTGGTAACATTCAGGGTAAGGGAAAGGTTTGCCAAGTTACGGACCTGCTCAAGCTCCCCTGTAACTCCAGTATCCTTTTTTCTAATCGTAAAACCAAGTCATTCTGCGCTGGAGTACTTCGACCATCCGAAGTTTTGACATTCTCTGCATGCGTAGTGTTGTCTTTCCCGATACCTTTCATATCGTCCATCTTATCTTTTCCTTTGTTCTTAATATCACTTGGAGGAGAAGGAGGTGGAGGACCTCTATATCTGGTATGATATGCCGATGATGCCAGTATGCACAAACCAACCTTAGGGGATGGGAATAAACAAAGAAAAGAAGAAAAACAAAAAGGCAAACAAGTCAGTAAGGAGTATTAAAAGGATATTTGCAGTATTTAAACACGTATTGCGGAATTATAAATTCGTGTCCTAATTTGGGGACCTCATTGTGACCGAGGTAGTTCTAGAAACATATAGATTTTGAGAAAACTCAATGTCGATAACTGCATCGTTTCATTAATATGATAAATAGACCAAATCTCTATTAAAACGACGATAATTATAAAGAGTTACTAGTGGTATTCGCCTTATTACAATCGAATTCTAAACGAATCTAGAAAATAAGTAAAACATCATTCCTAATCTACTCGGTCCTAGAGGGACCTTCTCCAAGCTTGGCCTTCTTAGCCCCATCAATCATATTCCCCAAGTCGCGCATGTCCAATAGCAGATATGCCCTTGCAAGATGTCCTCCTTCATTGCCCTCTGTGTTATGACAATCCGAGACCCTTTTCCTCATCTTTACTTCAAGATCCATCAACCCCTGCTCCAAATACTCCAACCTCTCTGATGACTTAGTAGTGATTCCCCTCCGTTCGTTGATTGCTTCCATGTCCACTTTATGTTGCTCCAAATGCCTGGCCTCAGATTCAAAGACCCTTTTGCGCAACCTCCTGTATTTGACTTGTTCTTCAGCATCGTCGTCTATGACCCTATTTCTCAAATCAACCCCTTGGTTGACCTCTCCCGCAATGTCATCGACCAACCACAATGGGTACAAGTACACATGGCCGACATGATATCGATCTGGATCGATGGTATCTTTCTCCACAATAATCTTTTGATGCCACATGTGTTGTACCTCGAACTTGAATGGAATGGCATTCGCTTGGAAGTCTGCTTTGTAATGAACCATTTTGGAAATTCGTGGTATAACCTGTTTTCTCCCAGCTTGCCTCATGACTCTGATAGGTGCATAAGGATAGATTCCCCTTAATCCGATTAGCACTAGATGAGGAACATCTCTCGACCTGATGATGAATTCAGTGCTAGGGAACCACTTGAACATCCAATGTACCTTGTCATCTGTCAAATGGCTAAAGAAATGTACCATCTCACGGAGTTTCCCGGTTGTGCAACCCTGTTTGGGATAAAAGTCATTCTCTTTAGATGGTGATAAGCTATGTGGTCATTCCATGGTCGCAGCGGAAATGCTTGACGATATTCTCCTCTCTAAAGGTGTTCCGAAAACCATATTTGCAGTAACTGATTGCAACCTTCGAACTGCCTGTATCCCTTTTTGCAATGGTCTAAGGCTCGGTACATCTCATCCACGATCATTGGGACAATAGTGTAAGTTTGCCCCTCAATTCCTTCCATTAGGGTCTTAGTGACCATAGCTAGGCGAGTGTGGATCCTTTCTCCTTGTATGGGAAATACCAGCATCCCCAAAAAACAGACAATGAATATAAAAACCCGGCGATGAGTCCAACCAAAAGAGGTGATGGCAAACTCATCATGGTAAAGGCGATATGACTTGTTGTGCCCATAACACTCGTAAAGGAAATTGAATGGTATGTAAGATTTCTTCAGACACACTATTTCATCATTCATCCCAAAACATAGTAGCGGCCTCAATTAGTACATTGTTCGGCTGAATATCTAAAGAGGAAGGTAAATTCACAAGGACTCTTTTCACATGATTTTGGTCACTTGGTGAGAGATTTTCCCATCAATCCACCAACAAAGGTGGGATACTTCGAACCATGCCGAACCTGGGGACTTCGTGCCTCATTTATGCAAAACAAATAAAGTTAGCCCTTTTCCCCTCCGGATTTGGCTATTTACACATTAATGATCAGCACATCGACACGTTTTCTCCAAATAATGCACATATCATGATCATACCCATTGGGATTATGGAAATTCCGGCGGGTTTTGGACAAGGTTTGCCTTAGAGGGTTATTACGCGGACAACGTTCTAACCCATACTAGGGTTGGACATGATGCATGCACATTTAATATTATAGTGGGGGTTTCTAGAAATGTCTAGATCGGTACCCTCAAGTTGACAACATAAGAGGAAAAGACACAGAACTGTCGATTGAACCGTTGATCGACTAGTTTTACCGTAAATAAGCCTTTCCAAATTTAAAGGGTGATTTAGAAAGAGCGTGGACACTTATCAAGCGCCAATGTGGTATTAATTATGCACGAGTAGAATATGATGTGGAACATGCTTTATGTAAAGATAAAATAACACGTTGTCAAGTATTTTGCATGATGAAGACAACAAATGCAGTATTAAATGGAGCGTAAAGACATAAAAAGAAAGTAAAACAAGGAAGAAGTTAGTTCACGCAATGCGAAAGAATTGTAATAAAGCAAGCAAAGGGGGTGGGGGCAGGGAGAGACATGATGTAGCAAATTTAAAAAAAGATTTGGAGCAAGTGAAAATGACTAGAAAATAAAGTAAAACACACATTGTAACCAAATTAAGTAAAGATTTATACAAATTCAAATAGAGGTAAATAGGGGAAAGGGATTGCATGTATCCATAAAAGGGGAAAAGGGAAGTGTGATGTTCATGTAATGATAAAGAGAATGGAAACACGTTCATCAAAGAAGACTAATTCATATAGATCAAGTTTTCCATGGTAAGAGCCTAAAAATATCCCCAGCTGAGTCGCCAAGCTGTCGCGCCCCTTTTTCCCGCAAAATCGGGTTTCGACACATGACAACTCTTTTAAAGGAAGGTTTTAAAAGAGAGAGTCTCAACAGGGTTTGAGGTGCATTAGGACACCTATTTGCAAGTAACTCTTGTTTAACCAATTTGCGTCACCTTAGATCGGGTAAGGGCTCAAATTACCTCGAGGGGAAGGTGTTAGGCATTCCTCGAGGTCCACAACTGTGGGCCCCGGCCGAACTCGAATTTTATGAATTAGTACAAAACAAGAGGAAAAGGCAAGATGTTGGGCAATTATTATTAAACATCTACCAATAAACAAAATATTTGATTTTAAGACAAGATAGGGGGGGGGTCCTAAGTTTGTTTGCCTAAAGGATCACCTCGTGCAACATAAATAATACTTCGTAATTCCCTCGAGATGGGGTTTTACTCGTATTATTCAACGTGCACAAACTATCATCTCCTACTACCCGATTACTATCTTTAAGTTGTTACCTAAGGTGCACTAATTGATTCTACGCCGTACCTTATGCGTGCACTACCCGTCCCATGCCTATGGTCCAGGAGGCGTTTGGACCTCTATTTTGGGTGGTTCTAGACTTAACTTAAGTTGCTCAANAAGGTGCACTAATTGATTCTACGCCGTACCTTATGCGTGCACTACCCGTCCCATGCCTATGGTCCAGGAGGCGTTTGGACCTCTATTTTGGGTGGTTCTAGACTTAACTTAGGCTGCTTAAAATGATAAAACTAGGCGACATACAAAATAAAGTTGGACTTCATATAAAGGCAATTAAGGGCTCAAATTAGCCTCCACAGTTAGACAACAAATGCACGCAAACAAATTAGGCGTTTGACAGTTTCAGAATTGAGACGAGTTAAAGTCATTAATCCATATGATTTCTATGTGACCTGGGAATTCAAATGTGCAGGCAGTTTCAAATGTAAGGCGCCATTTTAGATACAATTTTTAAGTGACTACACAGTTGCCTACTAATTACAGGTTATAAGCGATTAAACCTATAAACATGCTATCTAGTTAATTTACGTAGTAGATGGCAGTGATAACCACGAAAGATATTCAGAATTACTTAGTTTGATCCTATAGGCATGCTTTCAAATAGTGTCAATGAAACAATGTTGAAAGTTCAATTTTAACACTTAAAAATGAGTGAAATTACCCTATAGGCATGATTTCTACAATTAGCGATTGAAACTGGTTTTAGCTCCTATAGGCATATTTTCTAAGTGAGCAGTTATAAAAACAACACATTAACCAGTTAAAACCCTATAGACATGACTTCTAAAATGTAGATTTATAGAACATAAGTTAACATAACCCTATGGTCGTAGTATCTAATGAATATGTTGTAATGCAAATTGAAACATGGGTCATTTTATTTCTTATAGGCATGATATCTAACAAACATGTAGAAGTAGAATATTTTAAACGAATTAAACACTCAAGTCCTATAGGCAGGTTATCAAACACACATAGTAGTAGAACAAGTTTGAGCAAATTATACACCTATAGGCAGGATTTCTACATGTTCATGCAAAAATTAGAGTAAACCCATTTTCCTAATTCTACTAACACCCCAATTGTTACAACATTATTACATACCTAATGAGTGAAATAAATTATAGAATTACAACATAGCTATAGTGGGCCTAAGGCAGGCCCAATGTATACCTAGCCTGGCTAGGCCTTAAATACCATATCCATACAGCTTCACAACAGCCCAGAAAACAACCTACGTTTACACAAAATAACCCACATCCAGTAGCCATAACTTGATCAAAAGTCCCAGATGAATAGCCATTTACACAAACCAACTAGTTTATCTAGTAGGTGAAAAAGAGGGCAAAGTTGAGCAATTAGGGAAAAATGGCAAAGAACCTTGGACCCTAATGTGTCAGAGTTCCCAAGGGCTTCAAGAACCCATGGCAGTTCTCACACTAGGGAGGTTGATAAAGGAGACTTAGGGGGGAGGGCTTTGGCTTTTAGCTAGCCCTAGAATTAGAAATAAGTAATAAAGATAATAATAGAGTAATAGGTTTGGAAAAGCATTTGCAAACTTATAAGATAATCACATAATGAACATGAACTAACATATTGGTCAAGGTGACATATGACAAGAGACAAAGAACCTAGGATTGTAAAGTTATCAGGAAAGGGCATTAGGCTAGTAAAACCAAGTAATGCAACCCGTTTAGAACTTAAAGGATCAGATTATACCAAACTCAGGATTAAACAGTATAATACAAACAGGATCAGGTAACATAGAGGTCATTACTAAAAGAAGATTAGTTTTGAAAGATCACAAGTTATTAGACGTACATATTGGTCATGGAAAAAACATATAGAGTGGAAACAATAGTCATAGGAGCATACAACATTCATAGTAAAGGTCTTAAACAAGATGGGGCAGGCTGATAACATCAATTAACCATTGGAAGTTCATAATTAGGCAGGGAACATGGATTGAACCATGTAATCAAAACAAAACATTCGAGTTATAAACAATATTAAACTAAGCATGCTTCACTCTATCCAAATTAACTAGGTTAGATGCAAAGACATTATTAAGTTAGAAATTATAGGAAGAATTGAACAGGAATCTGGAGGCCTTGGCTATCAGACGGCCAAGAGCCCAAACAGAACAGAGTAGTAGGCAAACACAAAATATAAACCTCAGCTTTTAGTGAAGAATGGTGATTCAAGGTTCTGTTCAAAAAAGGGGAACATGAATGGGTTTTTATAGTAGCAAACAATCAATCTTTAAAAAAATGGAAAGAATAGCATGCGAAGTTGATTCAGAATCAATTTAGGAGACGTCAAGCAAACCCTAGTTTTTAGGAAAAACAAATATTACCAGAATATACACAAAAATAATAACATAAGACGAATAAAGACATAATAACACTTAAAATCAGAGAATCAAATCAATTTTGATCCGATCTAAAGAGATCTGAAAAACCTAGTTTTAGGGTAAGTAAGAATCAACAGAAAATACACAGAGATTCGTACCCATAATGGAATAAAGGATGAATATAGACGGAATAGCAGAAAAGTCAAGGATTTGAACAGATTTTAGTTCGATCTTGATGATATAGGCTTGCCATGTTTAGGCAAGCAGTATAGAAGAGTAACCACTACCAAGGAGAGGCTGTGTATTGCAAAGAATAGCCATAGAATTCCATATTGGGTGGGATTAAGTGGGATTTTAGGGGGCGTCGACTACAGTTCTTAGGAGGGACAATGGATGTGAGGATATGAGGGCGGAGGATGGGAGAAAATAGGGATTATGGTTGGGTGTTTAGGGTAATTAAAAGGGGGGGGGGGAG